>SNQJ01S0018697.1:0-15941 GCA_010110895.2 Picea sitchensis
CGTGTGTCTTCCTTTAGAAGCTACAACTGAAACAATGGAGTCACCAAGTGAAAACTGAAGTCTTCAATGTACTGATTACTGTGCACCCTCATAATTAGTATTTTTTGTTGTACAAACCCAGGGAAATGTTTTCAATCTATTCCCTGGCAACGACACGAAGAATTTTAGCACTAAAAGTTACACTTTGACTGCTAAAGTTCAAGCTCAATACCCATCAATAGGTTTGTAAGGTAAGTTTTAGGATAAAGTGTCAAATGTAGGGATGATTTTAAGGATGGAAATTTCTTTTAAAATGTAGAAACCTTGGTGAATCTAACTAATCCTTCATATGCCTACTATAAAATATTTGGCGATATTTTTGTAAAAATATTCAAATTTCTAAGGATTTATTATAGTTTGTATAACATTTTGGTGATTTTTAAGGTAAAATAATTTTATCCTATAGAATTTGGGAGAATCATTTTTAGAGTAGAGAATCTATTTTTGGGAAAAACCATGGAAAATTAGCCCATGAGTGAAATTTAGCCCCTAAAATCATCCTTGGTCAAATGGATAAAGCTCAACCCAGCAATGTAAATCACATAAAATTCTAGATAATATGTATCAACAAAAGAGGTCTTGTCTAACTTGGATCGGGGTTTTAAAAAGTAATGTGGATAGAAGGAAGACTTTAGTGAGAAAAATGAAGTAAGTCTAATATTAGCATCAGGCATTACTAGTAGACCAATGAAGGAAAATCTTTAGACATAAGAACTTCTTTAATCAAAGCTTACACTTTGAGAATAGTTATAACAACATCACAATCAAACCTCCATTGCAATACAGTTATAAAATATCAATTGAAGCATTCAATGACAGTAAATTTCAGAGTAAGAGAGAAACAAGATGGAAGGAAAGAAATTGACTTCTATTAGACAAAAAAATTAGCAAGTGTTATACTCAAAATCCAGAGTTGGCTCTGTTACATCAGTATATCACCAAAAAGAGTCTTACATTAACCATTTGAACCCCTACAATGACTTATAATTCCCCTCTTATATCCTACGCTAGAATCACAATTGTACAATTTGAACCCCATCATCCAACATAGGATTTCCACATCACGAAGCTAGGGTAACTACAATTGTTCAACAAAAATAACTAAGTGCTAAAAAATAGGCTTAATTCTAGTAACTACCCCAACATATTTAATAGGATTGATGATGTGTCCCTTGAGAGCATCCTCTTCTTGTCAAGTGTCCCTCGGGCTTTAAACTAACCTTCAATCAGATGTCCCATACTCCTGTATCCATCTGGCAATCGATGATCCACTTGAAACCTCTAAAACAGAAGCTCGTGGAATATTCTATAGCGCCTCCCTTGAGAGCATCCTCTTCTTGTCAGGTGTCCCTCCAGATTTAAACTAACCTTCAAGCAACTGTCCCATACTCTTGTAGCCATCTGGCAATCGATGATCCACTTGAAACCTCCAAAACAGAAGCTCATGGCATATTCTATAGTGCCAATTATATAAGCCAGTTCATAACAAAGTTCATAGCGCCTAAATGCATAAAATAGTTCACAACACCAGGTGTTGCAAACTTTCCTGTAGCTGCTTTATTTATCTAGTAGAGCTCAAAAACACCCAAAAAACCATCTTTAGAGCTAGATATGCCTATAAAAATTTCATTATTTGGTGTATGAGTGAAAAACTTAGTCATAGGCATCATACTTCACCAAAATCTCAAAAAATGCAAGAAACAAGCATTGTCCAAAATTCAAACTCTTTAAGACATTTCATATTTTACTTTCTGAGTCTGAAACTCGTTCTTGTGGCAACTTGGGCCAATACATCCAAATTCCTCTTGGCTAGCTCTTCCTTAAATGGTTCCAGCTCCAATTTTAGTTTTTTTATTTGAGCTTGGAAATATTCATTTTGTTTGTATAAATTTCTAAGTTTCCTATGGAGAGGCATAAACCTTTTTCTACAAATATGGCCTTGTCAATAGTTTCCAGATACATATCCATAAGATCATTTAACTTCTTATTTTCAACCAACCCCTCTCCTTTCCATTTAGCAATTTCAACTATGTGCTCTTTAAATTGTATGTTTATCCTTTTAAAGGTAGTGTTCTCTGGAGGAGTAGTTATGTCTATAACCTTAATGTGCTCCTCAATAGGTACAATTTTACCTTTATCTTTTCTCTTGATGGGAGCTTCCACTATGTCTTCTTTTTCAATACTTTCCTTCTTTGTTGATGATCTAGTGAAAGGTCTCCTAACCTTAGATTTAACTGCAACAAATGGTGAAGGGAAAAGTAACAGCCTTCCTTTTGAGCCTCTAGCTCTGGTTGATGGAGTTTTTGCTGAATTTGGAGCTGGTTTGGGTGAAATCTCCCTTTGTGGAGAGTAATGAGATCCTCCTTCTCCTTCTTGTTCCTTAGTTGTTTCATCATTTTTAAAAATACCTTTTCTCTTCCTCTTCTTGCTTGTCTCTGTATGTACAATAATATCATCCTGCAGAGGCATTTGTACCTTGGATTGTGGAGTAGGAGCAACATTCAATTGAAAGTGTGAAGAAGCAATGAATTTCTCCCATGCAATGTTTTTCTTCTTTAATTCCTCCATCACAAGAATTTTAATCATCTTTGAATGGAAAACACTTGTATAAACTACCTTAGACTTAGCGTGGGATCTGTCAACCATTTTTCCAATAATCTTAAACAAATAGAAAGGAAGTGTTGTAACCTAGGCCTGTACCCCTATCTTTCCTCTCTCTTTTCCCTATTCTTTCATCAAATTTGTCCTCTTCTAGTTGATAAATTCGGTTTCCCATCCGTTCAATAACTTGGTTTTCTTTTTTGACTTGCTTTATTGATTCTTTGCGTAGAGTTTTTATATTTTTCTTGAAGGATAAAATACATGTCGTATTTGGTTTGGAATGCTTGTCATCATGTTTGCCATTGATTGAGCTCACATCAGGTCTACCAAGCCTTTTTGTATGCACAAGAAATTCCCTTGGACAAACACAACAATCCAGAGCAGTCAATTTCGGGCTCAGATTGTGGGAATGGACAGGTTAACTTTCGACAGTGGAGATACATCAGGCCAATCGAATCAACAATTTTCATGCATTCAGAGTGTCTAAATCATGTGGGGTTTAACATCAAGAGCGAACCCATGAAGAGCAATAATTACCCAAAGTCCCGAAGTGAATGTGGACCATCTATCAACAAGGACACGTGGAGGAAGATATTTCACTTCAGATACTTAACACTTTGGAAGGTTTGTGAAGCACTAGAGAAAGAATTTCCCGAAGAGTCAAAGTCCCGAAATCCCGAAGTCCCAAAGTGAATTTGGACCATCCATCGGCAAGAACACGCGACGACAAATATCCCTCTTCAGATATACGACACTTCAGACAATTGCGCAAGTAAGGAAATGAGAACTCTCGAAGCCTGAATTCCCAAAGTGAATATGGACCGTCTAGATCCAGAGGCCACATGGAGGCAGATCTCTCACTTTAGAAATGCGACACTCCAGAGAATGGTAATAACTATGCAATGAAAAGGCCTGAAGCCCGAACTCCCAAAGTAATTGCAGACCGTTGATCTCAAATTAGCAATAACAGTTGATCCTTGCAATAGGTAAGAAAGGAATATCACCTAGATCACAGATTGCGACATGATCAACGACCACACTTCATTGCGGGGACGTAAACTGCTCGAATGCTAATTTTCCAAAGAGGTCTCGCAATTGGAACCATGATATTGTTGGAAAGGTACGTGGAAGCTTGTGGGGGATTGTGGGGATCAGAGTGGCATGGACCCAAACCACCCTCGACAACTTTTGCAATCACATGCTTATATGACATCATGTCACCATGTCACCTTCACTCACCTCCACTCACACTCTCGCTACCGCTCAACTTTCGCCACCTGTTCCCGCAACTACTCCCCATATCACCTATCACCTCCACGCATATTGTCTTCCTATTGGACACTCGCCTCCACATCTTCTTGTTCACGACCAGGTCATCATAGTGAAAGAGAGGAGAAGGGTAAGATACAATGAAAACAGAGTGCTCTTAGCTTCCAAAATCTCAAACACAGATAGAGAGTTAAGTCTCTGTCACAGGTCGACACAGATTGGTTCCAGAACACTTCAACAAACTACCTCTTCCTCAAGAAAATATCTGCTCATGCAACCAGTTGTCTCAAGTGGCTTCCAATAGCTCGTAGGCATTCCATTACTCAACATAGAGCTCTGTTCTGTCACTCCAAGGTCTATTTTCTTCCAATTCAGTTCCTCCAGCGCATGCATCAGTCTTGTATTAGAGACAGTAGTAATTTTTAGTTGATTAATTCCATCATTTTCTTAGATTAGTTACAAGAGTGGTTTTCTGTGTGTGATAAGAACCACTCTTTCTGATTAAGTCCAGTGTCGTAGTGAATTTAATAATGTGTTCTACAAACAGTTACCTAAAATTAGGTCTCAGTCCCCTAAGGACAAGAACCTCTGCAACTCTCTTAAATAGGGGGACTTTGAATGTTTTGAAGGTCATATTTTTTTGGAAAGGATAGCACTACATCAGTCTAGTTGAACCCATTCTATGTATGGATTAAATATCTATACCTAGTGAACATTCTCTTGATGACATTGTTTCGTTCAAATCTTCATGTGTTTTTATCTTATATTGAATGCAGTTTTTGATTTGTGCAAAGTACATGCCATTTCCTTTCAGCTATTGTGTAACTTGTCTTTATTGATATGCAACCTATGAAAACAACTAATGCTTGGTGAAGATTTGTTTTTATTGCAACCTGAAGGAGTAATTGTGTCTTGATACACGTTTAATGTCTTGAAATGATATTTTAAATATTGAACTTCTTGCAGCAGATTATTCATTTAGTAGTTTTTTGTTTCCCTTTTTTTTCTATTATTTCATTGGTCTGTCATTACTGTGCCACCAGCCAAGGAGGACCCTCATCCATATCATTTTTCCAACCCAACCTTGCTTTTGTCTTGGTATAACAACCCTCTGACCAACCAACAAAAATTAAAAGAAACAACCATTCTAAACTGATAGGTGGCCTAGCTTTTCCCTTTAGCAGTTAGGTGCAGAGCTTAGGACCAACATCTTCTGGCGCCATTGTCGGGGAATGAAGTAATGAAATATATTTCCTTAGAAGAACACATTGATTAGCTCTGACCTTTTATGGTGAACAAATATCATACACATACAGACTGCCATCTTTCACTTGGCGACTCCACTGAGTAAAATTTAAGAAATAAATATTGGCGTCGAGAAAAGGATTCAATAAATCCAAATTTGAAAATAGAAAATCCAAGAGGGCTCATCTTGACCCTACGAATAAAAAATTAGCCTTTGATCCATAAAGGAAACTAAGAAAATCCAACCTAGCTCAGAGATACACCTTCCCCCTCAAGGGTAAAGATGCACACAAAGAGCCTACATCTAATCACAATCACGAGCAATTTGAATTTGCTATCCCTAAGAATAATAATTCCAAAGAAGCTCATACATCTCCAATTCCTTATTCTACTTCATCATCCAATCCTACATCCACCCCTGTATCTCCCATAAATCTTAATATTCCTATTATTCAAGCCATGATTGTTAACATAATGGATGCCATAATTGCTGCTAGATATGCACCCCTAGTGCTTCCTGTAGGCTTACATGCACTCCCAACCACAAATTACATGAAATATTTACCAAGATATAATGGGGAAGGTGAGGTAACTGCTGAAGAACATCTAGTATCCTTTTACAACTTTGCAAATAATTTTAACATTGATTATGCAGATGTATGGATGAGATTGTTCATACAGAGCCTAGATAGGGAAGTAAGAAAGTGGTTCAGGGCTCTTCCTCCAGCCTCCATTACAGATATTTAGGCGATGGACAAAACTTTCATAAAACAATGGGGATATAGGAGAGATTACCTCTACTACATCACTGAGTTTGGAGACCTAAAGAGAAATAATGGTGAATCTATTTCATATTTCACCAAGAGATTCAATAATATGTATGGTATAATCCCAGATGAGATCAAACCAATCGAAGCCTATGCCAATATCACTTATGCCAATGCATTTGCTGCAGATTTATCCCTCCTCCTGAGATAGAGAAGATCAACCACACTGGTTTCCATGCAGGAAGAAGCCATTGAGGTTGAATCTAATATTTTTGCATCAGATAGATTAAAAACCAGATCTGGTAAAGAAAAGAAAAAATAAAGAGAGGATCCCCCTACCTCTTCTAACTTAGCCACATCTTATCCAAAACTTGATGAAATGACCAAAAATTTGAAGGATCTGACTTATGAAATAGCTAAGATGAAGTGGGAATCTAAACAATCAAATAGAGCTTTTCAAGGGGCTGGTAATAGAAATCAAAATCAGTTCAGAAGGCCTAATGATGCCCCTCAAATAATGCAGAGAGAAAGGAGAAACGTTGATGATCAAAGGGTAGTGCCTCCCTTCCAAAACAATCAGATTGATGAGATGGATGTAGACATTGATGTTGTGGATGATACTACAGTGCTTTTCAATGAAACAAATTATTATACCAGCCATTTAACCTAGCAAGAATATGAGGTAGCACAACTGTCAAATCAGTTTGATAATCAGATAGGGGAAGAGGGAGTTACTCAAGGCCAACCCAAGAAGAAATATGATTTGAGGAAAAGACCAGGGGCTCCCAAAGCCACTACCTCTAATCAAAACAAAAAAGTTGAAATTCCTCCCAAGCCAAATCCAAGTAAAGGTATGTCATCTAAAGCTCAGTCACCTCCCTCATCTAAACATACAGTCCCTGAAATAAAGGAAGTTGATAGGACACCAACCTATTTCATCCTAGAACGTGAGTTGAGCAAGATCAAGATCCTTGTGCCTTTGACATAATTGATGAAGAACGAACCTTTCAAAAAGTCTATCATGAAATTTCTACAGCCAACTTCTTCTAGTGTATCTTCTGATGTAATAAGTTTGCAAGATGAAAACCAAGCCATTACTTTGGGTCCACACATTGAGGATGGATCTGATGCTTCTCCTCCATTCTATATATCTTTGAATTTCCATGATAAGATCTTGCACAAGTGTCTTATGGACTTAGGAGCCTCTCACAATGTGATTCCCAAAGTTGTTATGGAAGATCAAGGTTTGGAGATCACCAAACCTTACCAGGAACATTACTCCTTTGATTCTAAGAAAGTAAAATGTCTTGGACTGATAAAGGATATGGCAGTTTCTTTGGCACAATTACCCATGAAGAGTGTAGTTATGGACATTATGGTGGCTGACATTCCCCCAAAGTTTGGTATGCTCTTATCTAGAACTTGGGCTAAGAAGGTTGGAGGATCATTGCAAATGGACATCACTTATGCCACCATCCCTGTGTTTGGAGGAGAACATAGGAGGCTATACATAGAGGTAAGTTTATCCTACATTGTCAGTGACCATCAGAACCTAAGAAATCACCCAATTTATGTTGTTGAGGATGAAATTGGCTCATCTGTCTTTCATTTAAATGATAATGAACCTGAAATGCCAGTTAGCCAACACAGAGATCAACCATTGACATGTCAATCAAACAAAGTATGGAAAATGTATTTCGATGGCCCTTCATCTAAAGAAGGATCAGGTGCAGGTATACTCCTTATTTCCCCTTCGGAAGAGGTAATAACCCTCTCTTATAAGATGGATTTTGAGACTACTAATAACATAGTTGAATATGAAGCTCTGGTACTAGGATTGAGGGTTGCCAAAGACATGGACATTGATTGTCTAGTATTTTTTGGTGATTCTGAGTTGATCATGAATCAATTGAGGAATATATATCAAGCTAAACACTCAAACAATACATAAACGAGGTATGGGATCTGATCGATAATTTATTTCTAGAATTTAACTTTTCTTTCATTCCCAGAGAATACAATCAGAAGGCAGGTTCTCTAGCCTTGGCTGCCACCACTTTCAAGCCTCCCATTGGCCCAAATATTAAATATCAGATGGAAATTAGACACAGAACAACCATACCAAACAACATAAAGCACTGGAAAGTCTTTAGTGACGATTTAGAGCTACAAATATTTCTACACACCATTGATGAATTCTCCAATATCTCAATTAATCAAGAAAGTCAAGAAGGTGAAAATGAGAAATTAGAAGATCAACAAGAATCTCATATGCTAAAGATAGTGGTTGGTCATGATATAGTGGAGCTGAAAACTAATCACATCCCAATAGGAATTGTGTCATTGGAAAGGTTGTTTGACAGTAATGATGTTTACAAAGGAGCTTCCACGAGGAATCAAGAAGAAGAGATAACCGATTTCAATATTGGGACCACTGAGAATCCCAAGATCATCAAATTGTCCAAAGCAATAGCTACAGAACAAAAGAGTAGGTATGTCAATCTCTTTAAAAAAAATTCTAATATTTTTGCATGGTCCTATGAATATTTGAAGATGTTTGACACTGACATCATCCAGCATAAGATCCCTCTAAAGGATGGCTCCAAGCCATTCAGACATAATATTCAACAATTTAATCCTGTGTTAATGTCCATAATTGAGAAAGAGATGAAATTTTTTTTGGGTGCCAAGATCATTGTACCATTGAGGTATTCAAACTGGGTGGCCAACTTAGTACCAGTAAAGAAGAAAAGTGGGGAGACAAGCTTATGTGTTGATTTCAGAAATCCCAACAAGTGTTCTCTGAAGGACAATTACCCCCTCCCCAAGATGGATCATATTTTATAGAAGGTGGTAGGTGCACACATAATTTCATTGTTAGATGGATACTCTGGTTATAACCAGATAGCAGTGTGTGAAGAGGATAAAGAAAAAACAACATTCACTACCCCATGGGGAACATTCATGTATGACAAGATGCCCTTTGGTATGATGAACGCAGGGGCCACTTTTCAAAGGGCCACAGACATAGATTTTGTGGGGGAAAGGGATAGATTTATGGTCATTTACTTGGACGACATAACCATTTTCTCCAAGCCTGATGAGGAAGATTTGCAGCATTTGGAGCATGTTTTCAAGAAATGCAAGAGGTATGGAATATCCTTGAATCCTAGGAAATCTCACTTTGCCATGACAGAAGGAAAACTCATGGGACACATCATATCAACAAGAGGTATAAAAATTGATCCCAAGAGGGTTTGTGCCATTCAAGAGATTGATATCCTTAGAAATAAAAATGTTGTCTAGTCTTTTATTGGTAAGATAAACTTCCTTAGACATTTTGTGCCAAATTTTGCTAAACTTTTGAAGCCTATTACTAACATGTTGAAGAAATATGTTGTGATAAAATGGTCCTTGGAGGAAAAATCAACTTTCCAAACATTCAAACAAGCTTTAGTTGAAGCCCCTGTATTGGCCATCCCTGACTATTCCAAATATTTATTCATCTTCTCCTTCGCTTCCGAGGAAACCATTGTTGATGTGCTACTGCAGAAAAATGAAGAAGGGCATGAACAACCCATAGCCTTTTTCAGCAGATCCCTCTGAGATGCTGAGATAAAATATGATATATTAGAGAAGCAAGATTATGCACTGGTCAAAGCACTCAAAGCCTTCAAGGTTTATGTTATCGTCTAGCATAACAAGCTTTGTCCCTAGCAGAAATGTCAAAGAGATTCTGGTCCAACCAGACAGTGAGGGAAAAAGAGGGAAGTGGATTTTAAAACTATTGGAGTATGACCTGCACATAAATCCCACCAAGTTGATCAAGGGGCAAGGACTGGCCAAATTGCTATCATAATCAATTTGTAAGGTGCTATAATTGCGTCAAATATTCACCCAATCAGACGCACCCATCATATAGCCTGGACAAGACAACTTACAGGTATTTGAAAACTACTCCTCTTCACCTTGGTATAAAAAAATTATCTATTTTCTACATCATTTAGAATTTCCACCAGATGTGAAAAAGACAAAGGCCGGGTCTCTCAAATTGAAGGCCATCAAATTTTGCATTTCAAACCGAAGTTTGTATTGGAGGGATCCTACTGGCATCTTGTTAAAATGTCTTGATGAAAATGAAGCGAAACAAGTCACAAAATAAATGAATAGAGAAGTATGTGGAGGGAACCAACATTGGAAATCCAAATCTCTCAAGATCCTAAGGGCAGGGTACTACTAGCCCACCCTTTTCTCTAATGTGTTTTCCACTGCTAGAGCCTGTAATGAATGTCAAATATTTGCAGGAAAAAAAAAGTTACTATCACTACCCCTAAAACCTATCACTTCCAGTAGTCCATTTCGGAAATGGGGGTTAGACTTCATAAGAGAGATAAATCCACCCTATAGTGGACAAAACAAGTGGATCGTCATGACCACCGACTACTTCACCAAATGGATTGAGGTTGTGCCCACCGGGAATGCCACTGACAAGGTGATAATGAACTTCCTGGAAACCAATATGTTTGCCAGATTTGGTTTTCCCAGTAAGCTTGTAATAGACAATGCCCAAGAATTCAATTCCAAAGCCATGATTGACTTCTGTGGCAGTCATAACATTTCCTTGACACATTCCACACCCTATTACCCTCGGGGAAATGGCCTGGAAGAATAATCAAACAAGACTCTCATCAGGATCATTAAGAAGTTGTTGACTGAAAGAAAGAAATACTGGGACTCTAAACTCAAGTATGCTTCATGGGCTGACAGAATCAACACCAAGAAGTCTTTGGTAACATCACCATTTCAGCTTGTTTATGGCATAAAAGTTTTTTTTCCCACTCAGCTTGGTATACCAGTCCTAAAATTCTTGCAGGAGGAGATTGAGGAACCCAATGAAATCCAAAGGAGAATATTCCAGATTATAGAAGTTCAACTAAAGAGAGAAGAACTGGATCAGAGAACAGAATCATATCAGAACATGATCAAATCAACCTATGACAAGAAAACCAAGAACGAGACCTTTCAAAAAGGTAACCTGGTCTTGCGGTGGGATGCCAGAAGGGATGATAAGTCCAAGCACGGTAAGTTTGACAACCTCTGGTTTGGTCCTTTTAAGGTGGTTGAAGTTCTGGAAAATAATACATTTATCTTATACAACCTAGATGATGCAGAGATCTTTAGAGGCCCAAAAAATGGGCGATCCCTAAAACACTATTTTGTTTAAGGATGAGGAAAGGTCCCTCTTGTACCATAGATGCTTTCATTTTGTTTTTTATTTTGGTTAGGTAGTTGTGTGTGAATAAAACACTCCATAGACCAACAAAGGCACTCAGGTGTAGTTGCAGTTTTCAGTTCAATAAAATGCATGGTTGAGACACAGTAGTAGATAAAATAGGGATGGCAGACAAATAGAGATAAGAAATGGAAAGTAAGAGCAGTTATTTAATCTCAAGGCATTGATCTACAGTTCTTATCACCTCATAGGGACGGGTTATCCCCAATTGGAGACAATGTTGTAACCTAGGTCTGCACCCCTGCCTTTCCTCTCTCTTTTCCCTATGCCTTCGTCGAATTTTTCCTCTTTTGGTTGATAAACTCAGTTTCCCATCTGTTCAATAACTTGGTTTTCTTTGTTGGCTTGCTTGATTGATTCTTTGCGCAAAGGTTTTCTGTTTTTCTTGAAGGATAAAATACATGTGTATTTGGTTCGGAATTCTTGTCATCATGTTTTCCATTGATTGAGCTCACATAAGGTCAACCAAGACTTTTTGTATGCACAGGAAACACCCATGGATAAGCGCAACAATCTAGAGCGGTCAATTTTGGGCTCAGATTGTGGGAAAAAACATCTTAACTTTCGACGGTGGAGATAAATCAGGCCAACTTAATTGATGGTTTTCGTGCATTTAGAGTGTTGAAATCGCGCGAGGTTTAACATCAAGAGTGAACCCATGAAGAGAAAGAACTACCCGAAGTCTCGATGAGCCTAATTTCAAAAGTGAATCTAGACCATCCATCAACAAGGACACGTGGAGGAAGATATTTCACTTCAGAGACTTAGCAGTTCGGAAGGTTTTCGAAGCACTAGAGAAAGAATTTCCTGAAGAGCTGAAGTCCCGAAGTCCTGAAGTTCCGAAGTGAATCTGGATCATCCATTAGCAAGGACACGCGGTGAAAGATCTCCCTCTTTGGATATACGACACTTCAGAGGATTCTACGAGCAAGGAGATGAAAACTCTCGAAGCCCGAACTCCCGAAGTGAATCTGGACTGTCTAGATCTAGAGGTCACGTGGAGGCAGATCTCTCACTTTGAAAATGTGACACTCTGGAGAATGGTAAGAACTATGCATTGAAAAGCCCCAAAGCCTGAACTCCCGAAGTAATTGTGGACCGTTGATCTCAAATCAAATAGAACCATTGATCCTTGTAGCAGGTAAGAAAGGAATATCACCCAGATCATAGATTCGAACATGATTGATGACCAAACTTCATTGTGGGGATGTAAACTGCTCAAACGTGAATTTACCAAAGAGGTCCCACAATTGGAGCCATGGTATTGTTGGAAATGTACGTGGCAGCTTGTGGGGGATTTCAGGGATTAGAGCGGTGTGGACCCAAACCACCCTCGAAAAATTCCGCAATCATGTGCTTATATGACATTAGGTCACCATGTCACCTCCACTCACACTCCCCCTATTACTCAACTTTCATTACCTGTTCCCCCGACTACTCCCCATATCACCTATCACCTCCATGCATCTTGTCTTCCTATTGGATGCTCGCATCCACGTCTTCATGTTCACGACTAGGTCATCACAATGAAAGCGAGGAGAAGGGTTAGTTACAGTCAAAACATAGTGTGCTTAGCTTCTGAAAGATCAGACACATACAAAGAGTTAAGTCTTAGTCACAGGTCGACGCAGATTGGTTCCAAAACACTTCAGTAGACTACCTCTTTCTCAAGCAAAGATCTTCTCATGCATCCAGTTGTCTCCAATGGCCTCCAACAACTCAGATGAATTCCATTACTCAACATAGATCTCTGTACTATCACTCCAAGGCCTATTTTCTTCCAATTCAGTTCCTCCATCTCATGCATCAGTCCCGTCTTAGAGACAGTGGTAATTTTTAGTTGATTTGTTCCAACATTTTCTTAGATTAGATACAAGAGTGGTATTATGTGTGTGATAAGAACCACTCTTGTTTTTTAATTCGAGTGTCTTCATGAAGTTAATAATGTGTTCTACAAATAGTTACCTAAAATTAGGTCTCAGTCCCCTAAAGACGAGAACCTCTGCAACTCTGTTATATAGGAGGACTTTGAATGTTTCGAAGTTCATATTTTTTGGGAAAGGATATCACTACATCTGACTGGTTGGACCCGTTCTATGCATGGATTAAATATCTCTACCTGGTGAATATGATATTGATGACAATGTTTCGTTCAAATATTCATGTGTTTTTATATTATCTTGAATGCAGTTTTTGATTTGTGCAAAGTACATGTCATTTCCTTTCATCTATTGTGTAACTTTTCTTTATTGATATGCAACCTGTGAAAACAACTAATGATTGGTGAAGATTTGTTTGTATCACAACCTGAAGGAGTAATTGTGTCTTGATACATGTTTAATCTCTTGAAATGATATTTTAAGTATTGAAATTCTTGCAACAGATTATTCATTTAGTAGTTTGTTGTTTCCCTTTGTTTTCTATTATTTCACTGGTCTGTCATTAGTGTTCCACCAACCAAGGAGGATCCTCATCCATATAATATTTCCAACCCAACCTTTTTTTTTTCTTGGTAGAACAACCTTCTGACCAGCCAACAAAAATTAAAAGAAACAACCATTCTAAACTGATAGGTGGCCTAGCTTTTCCCTTTAGTAGTCAGGTGCAGACCTTAGGACCAACAGAAAGATTCATACGGTCTTTGCCTGTGGTGCAACAGAAGTATTATTTGGTACCGATAAATCATGTTGAATCTCCCTTCACAGGTAAAGTATCTTTGGATTACCCTTAGCATCTTATCAAAACCTTCAATCATGTGGCTCTTGGGCACTCCTTTTGATAAATTGTCTCCTTGATATTATGGTTTGAGGAATTCTTTGGAGAAGGTTGCATTTAGATTCATGGCTTTAAACCACATTTCATTAGTATTAGGTATTTCATTAGTTGCTGCTATGGTCACTTCAAATACCTCAAGTTATAGTGTCCCAACCTTGGTTTTGGTTCCATCAAAGATCAAAGCAAATTACCTAGCCACCTCAGGGTGCCCCCTTTGCATTTTCTGTTAGAAACTAAAACAACCCACTCTTTGGAAGACTTCCTCGATTAGGGGTTCAAAAAAAAAACTGCATGTCATAGGGCTTAGTCCTCACAATTCCCCCTCCCTTCTGAGCCTTCCTTTGTTGTGGAGTATCCATTGATGTCATATGAAGAAAATATTACCATAAATTTTAATGATGCAAGAGGCAAAACAGGAAAAACAGAGGACTAGGGTTTTGATGGATGATATTTCTCAAAGGGTTGGTTTTGTATAAGGATTTATGTGTTTATCAGCCTATTTGAGCTCCAAGCATAAGAAAATGTAGCTTACAGTGAGGGAGATGAAGGAAGACTACACATAATCATAAAGGTATAAAGAAACAACTTGTTGTAAGACAGGTCTTGTTCACCATCTCACTGTCCTCTTGCAAAACTCACAATGACTTTAGAAGAAAACAAATTTTAATCTCAGACCAGATAGAATTGAATTTAAAACTAAGAACCTGATGAAAACGAAGGGGATTTGTAGCGCCAATCTTGTTGCATAGAGTTTGCAGTGCCAGAACAAGGGGTTCACAATGCTTAGGAAAGTAGGAAAAATAGTTGAATATGATACGGGAAAGGTGGCCTGAAACAAAGATTTGTTAAGGCTTTAATGAACAAGGTTCAGAGCTCATGCAATTGGGTCGGGAACTTGTCAACAAGGTAAGTGGGAAATTTTGCAGTGCGTATCACCAGTCCAAAACACCCAAAATAATAAATAACAAGCAGATCCTTTCATGTCCTTCAAATGAGCTAAAAATACTCATGGAGTACCTAGTGTCTTTGACTTGAAGACTGATATGCTTAAGCTTGAAAATTTTTGTTTGCAGATAGCCTAACCTCCAACTCGCCTTCTCCATCCACTTCACATCAATTTCCGTAGCTCATGTCTGAAAACACTAGGTTTGTAGTGCCGAGCTAGAAGTGATTTGAAAACATGGAGAAAACAGTTAGAGGTTTTTGTGACGAAATCCCAGGCTATATTTTAAAATATAAGCGTTGAAAACACAAAGATATTCATTGACAAGACTCATGAGTGTAATGATGGTAATGAAATCATAGTGTACTTTGGATGCGTTGCGAACTCTCTAGTGATTTGGCAGCGTACAAATCAAACTTGATTTGACATCCTAACGGGTAAGGTGACAAAAATGGAGGGGTCTTAGTACATCATGAAGGAGGTGACATGTCAAGGTGGTAGTGTAGAAATGAAATATGTGACAGATGAAGGTTTGTATAACTTATGATGATGATAACAATATAACCCAAGGAGTATAGACTAATTGCGGGATTGGAAATAACACGTTGTTTAATTCTCCTTTCGCGCTCTGCAATCAATCCATGCCCTTGATTTGGCACTTGCGTATCCAACGGTCCTAGTTTGTCCCATGGGGATTTCGATCTTGATCATGTTTTTGCAATGTGCTTTCCCTTTTGAGCTTCATGTGCATCATCGACTATTGACATCAATGACAATATGTCCAACTACCGGATTTTACTTATGGAAATTGTAGACATGTTATCACAATGAATAATTGTGGCATCTTTTTGTTCTTATTTCAGATCTATCAACATTCTCTTCAACCAAATTGCTTCACATGTTGTTGATTTTGTTGCAATATACTATGCCTCTGTAGAAGATAATGAAACAATTGGTCGTTTCTTTGAAGTCTGTGATATTGCACCTAATCCTAGCCTGAAAACATAAC
>SNQJ01S0018697.1:15951-57460 GCA_010110895.2 Picea sitchensis
CATCATTCATTTGCCTCACTTCTATGCCTAGAAAATAATGCATCAAACCGAAATCAGTCATTTCAATTTAAGTCATCATATCATGTCTGAACTCTTCCAATAAAAAAATACTTGAGGATGTATATATCAATCATATAAGAAAAATATAAGCAGATCATTTGTACCATTTGACTTGATATATAATGTGGGTTCACTTTCACTTCTCTTAAATCCCTTTTTCATAACATAATTATCTATCCTGCTATACCATGCTCTTGGAGCTTTTTTAAGCCCACAAAGAGCCTCTTTAACTTCATATCCTTGGAGCTGCTGAACATAGACATCTTCTTTCAAAACACCATTCAGAAAGGCTGATTTTACATTAAACTGATAAACCAACCATTTAAATTGTTCTGCTAATGCTAAAAAAATTCTTATTGTATTCATTCTTGCAATAGGAGCATATGTTTCATCATAGTCTATACCTAGATATTGAGAAAACCCCTTTGCCACCAATATTTCTTGTGCTTTTGTATAGACCCATTAGCTGCATACTTTGTTTTGTACACCAAGCTTCATGTTTTGCTTCATCTTCAAAGAATGTTGGTTCTGCTTCAATCTGAGACATTAGAGCAAGGTTAGAATATCCATAAATTCCATTTAAGGATTTTACCTTTCTTGGAGGAGGACTTGGACTTGAAGCAAGAATTGAAGTTGGAGAAGATGATGGAGTGGATATAGTAGTAGAACTTGGACTACTGGTTGGATTTTTAGAAACAAAATATCCATCTTCCTGTATAACAATTCTTGGAAATTCTTTGTGCACTCCTTGATTCCAATGTCATTCTTCTTTTTCATCAAAAAACACTTCATGACTAACCAACAATATTTCAGTTTCTGGATTATAGAATCTATAAGCCTTTGTCTCCTCACAATATCCAAAAAAAATGCATTTCACACTTTTATCGTCTAGATTTCTTCTTTTTTCTCGAGGAACATGAGCATAAGAAATACAACCAAATAATTTCAAATGAGCAACACGAGGTTTTCTTCCACTCCATGCCTCATAAGGAGTCATATTTTTCACACTTCTTGTTGGACATCTTTTAAGAAAATAAACTAATGTAGCTATAGCTTCAGCCCAAAAAATGTTTGGAATACTTTTACCTTTCGACATGCTCATAACCATCTCAACTATTGTCAGATTCTTTCGTTCGGCCACACCATTCTTTTCGGGAGTATAGCCTACAATCAATTGCCTATATATTCCATTCTTTTTACAATAATAATTAAAATCATTAGAATTATATTATCTCCCTCTATCAATGCATAATGTCTTTAAAACATAACCACTTTTGTTCTCAACAACAACTTTGAATTGTTGAAAAATAATAAGAGCATCAGATTTCTCTTTAATGAAATACACCCATGTTCTTCTACTGAAATCATCCACAAAAATAATTCAATACTTATTTTTGTTGAGTGACAAGGTTTGCATGGGACCACATATATCTGCATGTACTAACTCCAATGGTTTTGTTGCTCTCTGATGTAGGAGCATCACACCAACCCAGCTATGCGCCAGCTAGCCAACACATCAAGCGCTCATTCAATGGAAGGAGAGAGGTGCAGCCCTCTCATTTTTCAAATTATGAAATTGTATTAAATGTTGTAAGGATGGTAGAGCCAAAATCCATGCATGTGCGCAGGCTTTAGAAAAAAGGCTGCCTTAAATGGTTGTAAGGCTGAGATCTAGATCTGATTCGGACTAGACAACCATTCACTGTAATTGAATGTAAATTATTGAGAGTTGGTGAGGACGGAGTGAAGCGCTCGAGGAGCCCCCTTTTGTAAAAAGAACCTTTGTATTTGTAGGCAGTTAGTCGGTAGAGAGGAAGAGAAGAACATAGAGAATAGGTTAGAGAAGATAGGAAGCCGTGACTCTGTTGCAGTCCGAGCTCACATTGTAAAGAGGCATTTCATATTAATACAATCAGAGAAGTTTTTCTTGCATATGTGTTTTCTATGTGTTGATGTGTCTTTTATGAATGTTGTGTGTTCATTCATGCTATAGATGCATGTTAACTTCCATCTGCAGGAAATAGATAGATTTTCCTATCTGTGAGTTCTTTGATTCCAAGTTTGGATTCTTTGTGGTTTCATGCAAGAGTGCATGACAAAGTACTGCGGTCTCTGAAAACCAGTGCATGAGTGCACTTCTAAATTCTGCGGAATTTCAGACAAAGACGTGCCAGGAGGGTGCACCAGAGGAAGTCATCGACTCAAGGAGGAAGCCTCAAGGTTGTTGAACACCTTGAAGGAGAAACTATGCAAAGGAGAGCACGGAGAGGAGAAGCAGAATCACTGAGAATTCTGTAAAGGCTCTGCCAGGAGGGCATTGAGCAAATGAACAGGATGCATTGAGCCAGTGCACTTCTGAATTCTACGAAATTTAGACAGAGTTGTGTCAGGAGGGTGCACCAGAGGAAGTGTTAGACCCAGGGAGAAACCTCAAGGTTGTTGAACACCTTGGAGGTAAGACTGTGTAGAGGAAGGCATAGAGATAACAGAATCACTGAAGGATCTGTAGAGCTCTGCCAAGAGGGTATCGAGCGAGTGTAAGGAGTGCACAGGAGGATCTCTATTTTAAGTTCAAGAATACAGAACGTCTGAAGTTATGTGGAAACTCTTCTAGGAGGGCATTGAGCAGTTGCATAGAGTGCACCGAGAAGAACTCTCTTTCAAGTTCTGAGATAAGAGAAGTGTTAAGGAGAGACACTTACAGAGTTACTAAATACTCTGTTAAGCTCAACAAGGAGGTTTTGAGCAGAAGGTCGTCAAGAGGATACTAGATTTCCCTTTGAGGACACAGAAGGGTGAGTCCCCTAGAGACTCAGGTATATAAAGCTCAGGATGGATAGCACAGTTGTGTGCAGGGACCTTACAAGGAGTGCAGAGGTCGTGAAACCTTTTTAGGTTTTAGAGTGAACAAAGCTCAGGAGGGATAGTGTTCCTAGAACGCAGGCCATATCCAAAGTAATTGAGCTCGCAGAGGAAGCAAAGGCCGAGGCCTTTGAAACTTTGAAAATATTCCAAGAGGAAGGGAAGAAGCTCATGCTCAAGAAGGAGTAATAGCTGTTGTTAGATTAGCTGGAGAGGCGAGATCTGGACCATCGAGTTTCACGTCCAGACACTAGGAGGAGAGAGTGCAGAAGATTAGATCTGGGTCGTCAGATCTAGCGCAAATGACCAATAGCCGTCGGATCCTGAACGAACTCATATTTTGGGAATTTGGGGATAGGCGTGACAAGATATTTTGGAGTCACTACATCGCGAAATCCTGAAAATATCAGGAGCCATTGATTCCCCTTTGGAGCAGGGTTTGCCATTTCGGCATCTCGAAATTTGGCATTTCGACAATTTCGATGACAAGGACTTGGGGCACTTTGCATTGAGAACCCCGAAGTCGTGAAATGCGACGTGTCCTTGGAGTAGGGTTGTGGTCACAGAGGAAGTATCCATTTCAGAGTTTGACATTTAGGCATTTCGGGGTCTGGGAGATCGAAGGATCAAGAAACGTCTGCAGCCGGAATTGCGAGATCGTGAATTTCAAAATCCCAAAAAAGTGGACCATGGTCGGGTAGATTTCGGCATTTCGAGAATTTAGGGATTCAGACACCGGGGATTGGAAAGATAGAGAACAGGGGGAATACTTGCATCGTGGTTTCCCGAATTGCGAAAGACGGTAGTTCTTTGTCGTGGACTACCCTTTTTGAGATCTCAGAAACCAGGTGTTCGAGAGGCCAGGAGTCGGGATATGTGGAGCCCTGACTCGCGATATCGCGAAATCCCGAAAGCATTCGAAATAGCACCCCTTTTAGGCATTTCAACATTTCAGGTTTTGGAAGGTAGAGGAGGCAGTGGTTTGGGCCGTTGTGTTTCAAACTCCCGGTTACTTAAATCCCAATACAACTACAACGTCATGGTCACATGGAGGTGAAGCTCACGCCTAGTGCTTGTTCGCACAGGTGGGGTTTCCGAAGGACCTGTGGATCGGATTCGTGGGGTTCTAGTGAGGATCCAAAAGAACTATTTCAGTTCTGCGGATTCAGAGAAGAATGATCCTATGTTGATCTCGGCCCGAGGGTCAGGGGTCTGTGTCAGTTTGGTATTAGAGCGGGAATTCGCTTGTATCCTGTAGGCGAAAGGAAGATGGGGATACTCTTAGGCGTAGAGTGATCCATAAGTTTGCCAGAAGGACAGACAGGAACATGAAGATGGCTACTGAAGGCCATGGACACGGTGGAAAGAAGAACCACCAGCAGTAGAAAAAAAATCCAGAAATGGATAAAGAACTCGATAAGATAAGGGCGAGGATGGAAGAGCTTGCACTGCGGGTGCAGAAGAAAGCAAAGACACATTGGGTGTATGAATGGCCTTTGAGGAGGAAAGAAAAGTGGCAAGTCAAGAAATTGTTGGCTAGAAGATAGAAAAGGTTGTTGAGGAGGTGGCTGATGTATGTGGAAAGTCTCAAGGCCGCAGAGGAGATGGTTCATGCCTGTGAACCAAAAGCTGGGAGAAATCTCAGTGATGATGGAGAGGAGAGATCGAGCATAGATCTCATAGACTGCCAAGTGGGCAGAGATGGACTTTCAAATTTCCAGGTGGGCAATAGAAAGAGATCAAGTGAAGGTATCGTATACTTCCAGGGCAGCAGTGCTGAAAGTTGAAATTGCCAGGAGGGCACTGAGATGGAATCGACTGATCTCATAGAATACCAGGTGGGCAGATGAAGAGGAGAATCTCCATATTGCTAGTTGGGCAAGGGGAAAGAGATGAGACTATCTGAAAGTCTCATGAACTCAAAAGAGAGTTTAGATCAACAAGGAGTGCTGACAGGAGAGAATCAAAAGAGAATTCTGATCATTGGGGGAATTGAAGTATTCCTATCAAGCAGCCCAGTTGAGGCCGAAGTATGTGTTGCAGAAGCAACAATAGAAGAATGAAAGCCAACAGAAACTGTCACGAAAGAAGAATTGGGGCAGACATCAGGAGGTACCCCAATAGAAGGAGAAGAAGATGAGCATTCGGAAGAATGGCTCAAAGATTCCAGCCAGGTAGCTGAAACAAAGACACCTGCAGCATTTAAGCCGACAGCAGAAGAGGAGAACACAGTTGAGATGCTCACTCCATGGGAGAAGGAGTTAGAAATGCTGGAGGATTGGTTGAACAATCCAGAACTAGTAGATGACTTCCATGAGCAGACAATCATGCAGATGTTAGCAGAGGATCATTCTGAGGAATCGCTCAGAAATTTCAGCCAGGGAGCTAAACAGATGATTACTGTAGCACTGAGGTCTGCAGCAGAAGGTGAATCAAAATTCCAGTCTGAGGAGAAGTTGGAGGAAGCTGGAGATGCACCAGCAGGAGAACTGGCAGAAGCAAAGATGTCAGAGAAGGAAGTGGAGAAGCAACTCAGTGATAGGATTGCATAATTGGAGTCTGCAACAGAGTGAAAACTCAATGCCACAAGAGACAAAGAAGATGGCATGGGAGATCTAGTTGATCTACCCATTTGCAAGGAAGAAGTGTAGCAGAAGAGATTGCATAAAGAAAGCCATCCCTGGGAGCAGCTGGACGAGATAATTGAGGAGATCAACAGAGGTGGTCAGCAAAGGGAAGCTGAGCAGAGGAGAACCTGCCATAGTAGCAGGGTAGCAGCAGCAGCAGCGAAGCAGTGGAGCAGATGAACAACTATAGAGAATTGTTTGGGATCCAGGTGGAATTCAACAACAGTGTTGGGAAGCTCATGAGCAGGAGCTCATGATTTTTGCAGTAGAGGAGTATGATGCAGGAGCATCACTCCAACCCAGCTACGCGCCAGCTAGCCAACACATCAAGTGCACATTCAATGGAAGGAAAGAGGTTTAGCCCTCTCCTTTTTCAAATTATGAAATTGTATTAAATGTTGTAAGGCCGGTAGAGCCAAAAGCCATGCATGTGCGCAGGCTTTAGAAAAAAGGTTGCCTTAAATGGTTGTAAGGCTGAGACCTAGATCTGATTCGGACTAGACAACCATTCAATGTAATTGAATGTAAATTAATGAGAGTTGGTGAGGATGGAGGGAAGCGCTCGAGGAGCCCCCTTTTGTAAAAAGAACCTTTGTATCTGTAGGTAGTTAGTCGGTAGAGAGGAAGAGAAGAACAGAGAGAATAGGTTAGAGAAGAGAGGAAGTCGTGACTCTGTTGCAATCCAAGCTCACATTGTAAAGAGACATTTCATATTAATACAATTAGAGAAGTTTTCCTGCATATGTGTTTATGTGTCTTTTATGAATGTTGTGTGTTCATTCATGTTGTAGATGCATGTTAAGTTCCATCTGCAGAAAATAGATAGATTTTCCTATCTGTGAGTTCTTTGATTCCAAGTTTGGATTCTTTGTGGTTTCATGCAAGAGTGCATGATAGAGTACTGCGGTCTCTAAAAACTAGTGTAGGAGTGCTCTTCTGAATTCTGCGGAATTTCAGACAAAGACGTGCCAGGAGGGCACACCAAAGGAAGTCATCGACTCAAGGAGGAAGCCTCAAGGTTGTTGAACACCTTGAAGGAGAAACTGTGTAAAGGAGAGCATAGAGAGGAGAAGCAAAATTGCTGAGAATTCTGTAAAGGCTCTGCCCGGAGGGCATTGAGCAAATGCACAGGATGCATTGAGCCAGTGGATAGAGTGCACTTCTAAATTCTGCGGAATTTAGACAGAGTTGTGCTAGGAGGGCGCACCAGAGGAAGTGTTAGACCCAGGGAGAAACCTCAAGGTTGTTGAACACCTTGGAGGTAAGACTGTGTAGAGGAAGGAACAGAGATAACAGAATCACTGAAGGATCTGTAGAGCTCTGCCAGGAGGGTATCGAGCGAGTGTAAAGAGTGCATAGGAGGAGCTCTATTTCGAGTTTAGGAAGACAGAACATTTGAATTTCTGTGGAAACTTTGCCAGGAGGGCATTGAGCAGTTGCATAAAGTGCACCCTCTCTTTCGAGTTCTAAGATAAGAGAAGTGTCAAGGAGAGACACTTACAGAGTTACTGAATACTCTGTTAAGCTCAGCAAGGAGGTTTTGAGAAGAAGGTCATCAAGAGGACACTAGATTTCCCTTTGAGGACATAGAAGAGTGAGTCCCCTAGAGACTCGGGTAAATAAAGCTTGGGATGGATAACACAGTTGTGTGCAAGGACCTTACAAGGAGTGCAGAGGTCGTGAAACCTTTTTAGGTTTCAGAGTGAACAAAGATCAGGAGGGATAGCATTCCTAGAATGCAGGTGATATCCAAAGTAATTGAGCTCACAGAGGAAGTAAAGGCCGAGGCCTTTGAAACTTTGAAAATCTTCCAAGAGGAAGGGAAGAAGTGCATGCTCAGGAAGGAGTAACAACTGTCATTAGATCATATGGAGAGGCAAGATCTGGACCATTGAGTTTCACGTCCAGACACTAGGAGGAGAGAGTGCAGAAGATTAGATCTGGGTTTTCAGATCTAGTGCAAAGGACCGATAGTCGTCGGATCCTGAACGGAATCATATTTCGGGAATTCAGGGATAGGCGTGACAAGAGATTTTGGAGTCACTGCATCTCAAACTTCTGGATCACGAAATCTCGAAAATATCAGGAGTCGTTGATTCCCCTTTGGAGTGAGGTTCGACATTTTGACATCTCAGAATTCGGCATTTCGAAAGTTTCGATGACAAGGAGTTGGGGCACTTTTCATTGAAAACCCCAAAGTCGCGAAACGCGACATGTCCTTGGAGCAGGGATGTGGTCACAGAGGAAGCAACCATTTCAGAGTTTGACATTTCGGCATTTCGGGGTCCAAGAGATCGAAGGATCAAGAACCATCTACAGTCGGAATTGCGGGATCGCGAATTTCACAATCCCAAAAAAGTGGATCGTGGTCGGGTAGATTTCGACATTTCGGGAATTTGGGGATTCGGACACCAGTGATTGGAAGGACAAAGAACAGGGGGAATGTTTGCATCGTGGTTTCCTGAATCGTGAAAGACAACAGTGCTTTGTCGTGGACCGCCCTTTTCAACATCCCGGGAATAGGGTGTTCGAGAGGCTAGGAGTCGGGAGACGTGGAGTCTTGACTCACAATATCGTGAAATCCTGAAAGAACTCGGAATAGCACCCTTTTTCGGCATTTCAGCATTTTGGGTTTTGGAAGGTAGAGGAGGCAGTGGTTTGGGCCGCTATGTTTCAAACTCCTAGTTACCGAAATCCTGATACAGCCACAACGTTGTATTCACGTGGAGGTGAAGCTCGTGCCTAGTGATTGTTTGCACAGGTGGGGTTTCCGAAGGACCTGTGGATCAAATTCATGGGGTTCCAGTGAGGACCCAAAAGAACTATTTCAGTTCTGTGGATTTGGAGAAGAACGATCCTGTGCGGATCTTGGCCCAAGGGTCCGGGGTCTGCATCACTCTCCAAGATTTTCCTACTAGAAATGAGTCTCTATGATGCTTACCCAAAATGCGTCCTTCACAAAATTGATCAACACAATCAATAAGAGGAAATCCTTTGACCATTTTCTTATTATGTAGTAACTTTAGGACTCTTATATTTATATGCCCATACTGCATATGCCATATCCAAGAATCATCATTATAGACAACTTTTAATGCTCTATTTGCATCATAAGAAAAATTTTAAGCAAATATTTTGTTTTGCAAAATGTTAATTTTGGCTATAATCTGATTATGATTTCTTTATCATATATGATGCATTCATTGTTCTTAAACACAACAAGATATCCCTTTTCAATAACCTATGTTAATATAACACATCATTAATATGCTTTACTTGTCCTTGATTTGTTTTTACTACAATTGTTCCTTTACCTTTAACTTCCATTAGCTTGTCATCTCCCAAGAGTACTTCAAACTTTGTAGATTCATCTATCTTGAAAAATCTATCTTTGTTTCCGGTCATGTGGTCGCTGCAACCACTATCCAAAAGCCATACCTCCTTGGAAACATTGTTAGTTGAATCACAAGTCAAAAACAAAGTTCCCACATGTAATATCCCAAGGTCGAGTCCCGGTTGTGATTATGAATGTAACATGTTTTGTAGGTTGGTGAGCCAATTAATTATAAGCTGGTAGGCTTATGTATTTATTAGGATGGAGAGCCTATATGTTAAAGGATAGGAGCCCGTTTTGTACATGAAAATATTCATATTATTAATATAACAACATCATTGCATGTATACCCACCACGAAGAAAGATTTATGGTAAACTAAGCTCCACTAGGCCGGGTAAGGGAAGGGGGATTAGAGGCTAGGAGAAAGGGGATAAGCTTGAGGTCTTAACCCAAGGGAATATTATAATGTATTTCCTGAAAAATAATAAAGTTGGGAAATAAACCCTGATATCCTGAGTTCCTTTGGGAAAAGGGAACGAACTCCAAGTGGAAAGGGACGATCATCCAAGAGAGCCATGTGTCAACCTAGGCGCATACATATTTATGGGGGGAAATACATCGTTGTGTGGGTGGGCTCGCCATTCTCTCCATGCTCCCCACTCGCAAAGGTATGGAGAATGTGAATTCACGCAAACAACTATTTTTATCTCTCCTTTGTTGACCTTTGCAACCTCTGAAACCTGCACACACCTTTGAGCACACACACACCTCTGGAACCTATCGGCATTGAACCATATCTTGTGCATTTCCTAAATGAACAACATACATGTACCTTAGTCGAATTCTGAAGGGGTTCACCGGAGCTACTGCTGGTTCTATGAGAGCGGGAGTGAAGAAGCGGGTTGTCAGGACCGTGGATAGAAGAGGTAGGTTGTCAGGCCTGTAAGCAACTCTCTCTAGGTGAGAGAGTGTGTTGAGGAAGTGATTTTTCCTAGAGGGAGTCAAGTAGAAGCTACAAAGCTTTGAAAATTCCTAATCCAACCTATTGTTGAAGCCCCGAAAAGGGAAGTGAAGCAGTCGATGGACTATGGGAAAATGAAGGTGTATACTCCTGGGATGGGACATGCATGTGGGGAATGAGATTCTGTGAGTTGTGGGTGTAAGTGGCTCTTTGGGGAAAATCCTTCCTGTTGTACTGTGCAACATCCTGTTGTTCCTGCCTAGCCTAGGAATCCCTTGCCCGATGGAGTTTAGTCCCAGCTCAGGGGTGACCCACTACTGAGAGTGATGAGAAGAATGGTCTAAGTCTGGGAGGTTTGTGAAAGGTCTGCACACAATTGGTGTACTTCAATTAAGAGATAAGTATGTTTTATGTGCTTAATGGTTAAATTATGTATAATAGTGCATGTCTGTGACTCTTGTTATAATATCATGTGTTTCCTTGCATGTATGTTTCCATATTATCTCTTTCATTTCCTGTTAATTTTATATGTGAATGTTTCCGCAAAATATTTATGTCTGAGGTAGCATGCCCCGGCCTATTGTTGGTTCAGTCGGGGACGTTACAAATTGGTATCAGAGAAAAAAGATGTTTAATTAGTGACAATGCTTGACCTATTGGTGGTTGGGGATGTTACAAAATGGTATAAGAGAAAAATGATTTTTACTCAGTGAATATGGTCGGCCTGTTGGTGGATGGGGAAGTTACAAAATGGCATCAGAGCCATGGTTTTAACACTAAGCCTGGATGGGCCATGTTAGTGAAAGTTGAAGCAAAAGTTTCGGAAAGAAATTGTTGTCGAAACGGAAAAAATATGAGTTACGAGCGTCCCTAGGTTCCAAGAGAATACCTTGGTTATGTTATGAATCTCAGGAGGTATAATGGTTTATGGAATGGAAATAGAGAAATAAGCCACAAAAATTGTTGTGTTGGGCCGCAAGGTTTGAATTTGGGGCGTAAGATCTGCACAGAGGAAAGGCCAACTTTTTCCAGCTGTTAGATATGGAAAAAGGTGCATGAGATTTAACCTCCAAGTCCTTCGGATTTTGTGACTTCGGAAAAGTCTATGTGTTATAGAGAAAAAGGGGTCGAAGCCCGAAGTTCCAAAGTTCTGGAGGGGATCTACATTGAATATCCGGGGAGAATATTTTACCGTTGGATTTGACCAAGGATAGATTGGAGCCGTTAGATCAAGCCAAGAGTATAAGGTAAGGCACATCGGTGAAAAACAGATCTCAGTCGTCGGATCTGTGCACGGGTGGTTGTGAGCCGTAGATCTCATAGTCGTTCGAAAATTTGACATTCAGGAGAAACAAGGTGTGATAGAGTGAAAATTCCCAAATTCTCAAACTCTGGAGTTAATCCAGACGATTCGTCAAAAGAAACACGTGTCGGCAGATTATCTTGTTCGGGAATTTGGCATTTGAGAGAAACAAGGTGTGATAGAGTGAAAAATCCAGAAGTCTCAAAATTTGGATTTCATCTAGACTGTTCATGAAAGGAGACGTGTGTCATAAGATCATCTTATTCGGAGTTTGGAATCGGGAGAATTGGAGTGTGCAAGTGTAACATCTTCTGAACCCCGAAGTCCCGAAGTGACGTGGCCTGCTGACGTCACTAGGGATGACGTAGACAAATGGGATGTGTGCCACGTGCCAGTGAATTAAGAACCTTTGGAAGATAGAAATGCCAGTTAGAATGTGACATGTGACACCTGTCATATTGGGCCACTTGTCCACTTCTAGTATTTCACCACGTGGCACTCCTCTCGAGCATGGGTAGTGGAGCCCTGATGAATACATAAAGTAGGTAAAAACTTGGAGAAGAATTTAACTAGACTAGGCCCACGATAACTTGACCCTAGTAGACATATGGTGCCAGATCATGAAGTCCGAAGACCTTGTACTTCGGAGGAAAGGTGTTACACTTAGCATTGAGTAGAGAACTCTCGAAGGTCGGAGTTAATCACAACTGTTGGTCACAGGGTACGCATGGCGTCATATCCCAAGGTCCGAAGACTTGACACTCCAGAAGAAATGGTTCATGATTTAGTGGGAGGAAGAAATCCCTGAAGTTTCGTAGCATCAAAGTGATGTGACGTGATGATGTCACCAGGGGTGATGTGGAAGTGTTCGGAGATTCACAGTTCAGGATTTTTTGGGTGTGCAGATGTGAAATCCTTCGAAGTCCCGGAACCCTGAAGGTATGAACTCTCATAACTAGGAAGTCTCGAACCAACAGATGTGACATGGAATGATGATGTCAGCTGGGTGACGTGGATCTCTAATCTAGAATTGGATCTAGGAGCTTGATGGGGCTAAAAAAGGCCTAAAAATAAAAGTTCTCATAATGGCTTCAAAACGGACATGTGTGTAGGTCTTGGTGATACAAACCCAATGCAACTTGAATGGGCACAAACATACATCGTATGCTCCAGATATCGCGATATGTTCATTTGGCCAAATGGCCAAAAAACATCAATAGTCAACAGGCCAAAAAGTCAATGTCGACGTCAGCATGACATCATGATGACATGGAAGCATCTGGAGGTGACATGTGGTAGTTGGTCATACAACCAACATGGCAGGGGTATAGTTGGATGTCGATGTGGCAGGTACAGGTGGACCAATCCAAGAGTGACACGTGTCACCACTGCAAGGGTGACACATGGCAGACAGTGACTGGGAAGATGTGTTGACTGGGTAGACAAGTGTTCCAATCAGATCTTGACATGTGGTGTTTACTTGGGTGCATGTAAAGGTGCCATGTGGCCGAGTCATGGGCTGCCACATGGAAGTCATTCATTGGTTGATGTGTTGCAAAAATTTTGGACTCCGCAAGATTTGATCGCGCAACCTCCCACCTGGGCATATGACTTGGCAGGGTAGGGCTAGCCAGCCCGCCCTCGTAATGTTTCATTACCTTATATGTATTCATTTATATTTAAAGTTTGTATATGTTGGATTCTGAGTGGAATAGGGCTGGGGCGTAGCCCCAGTCCTTGGCAATGTGATCACACACATATGACTCTGCCCTATTTACTGTTGGCACAGATGGATAAGAGCCAAGCCCCCGGTTTTTGACACACTCAACATATGGCTTGGTTTTATTCATTGTGAGAGCAAATAAGGGGGGTTAGCCCTGGTCGAACGGGCTAGCCCGCCGACCAGGGGCATAACCATCGGCCAAAGACCAAGAGCTACACCAGATTTGGGGGTGCGCACAAGTAGGTTGTGGCCACATGGCCCAAGAATAGAGGACCGAGGGCCAGCGCACAACATCTTAGCCCGAAGCCACATGGAGGCACCCAATATGACCAAGGGCTAGACCACAAGGGGGTTTCACCCTAATATGTTGCAAAATGGGTTTTATTACTATATAATCGTGATTTTAATTGGATTTTCTCAACAATTTTGGAGATTTTGGTCTTTTTTGGGGGATATTGGGCCCTTTTTTAGGCCAGATCTTGGGGGGAAGTTGGAATATGGTTACTAGCTTTAGATCTATATAAACCAGGGGTTCTTGAAGCCAAGAGAGGAGATTCAAAGCTGGTTTATGATGAAGATTTTCCAAGCCAAAGCCATTTTTATGCAGGGAAGTTGTTGAGGAGAGAACCTTTACGAGCCATTTTTGGGATCTCCGGTCTTCCATTTCCAGTGTCGTCAGTTTTGTTGGGTTCCAAAGATCTGGTAGAACAAGACCAGATCATTTTTTAACCTTTTTGGAATTGTTTTGATGTAATTTTAAATATTTGAACATAAATAATAAAGCCTCACCCACTGAGACAAAGGCCCGGAGATGTAGGCGAGATTGTTGAACTCTGTTATCAACTTCTCTTGTTATGGTTTGTTGTTGCATTATGTTTACTTTCCGATCTGAATATGTTATCATGGCTACAATGTTTCTTTAGATTCTTCCTCTTTCATTCATCTTCCTAAATGGTTAATTAACACGTGCATAATAACTCAACCATTGTCATTTAAAAGATCTTTTCGGATCAAGTGCTATCATAGCTAGTTGACATTTGGATTTGAGTTTTTCATGTTAACCAGGGAAAAGAGACATTGTTGTGAAGGAGATATTGTTGAAGATAATCCATTGATTGGATTAAGGAAGAGTACTTTTCAAAGAGAGAAGATGGCATCGAAAGAGGGACTTTCTCGGGATGAGAAAGAGTTTCGAAAAACTTTCTTCACCATGTCGGAGATGATGAAGGTTTTGTATGAGGATTACTTGCAATAGAAGAGACCAAATCTGGGTGAATCTTCAAAGGGAAAACATGAAGAAGGAGAGGATCCTCCTCAAATTCGTCTTTCACCTCCATCTTCACCTCCTTCTTCTCCTTCTTCTTCAATTTCAAGTTCTAAAAGCACCGCAAAGAAACATGTCCATAAACATAACAATGAAATGCCTTTACTAAAACTTGATGTGAAATTTGAATTACTTATGTATGATGGTGAAGGTAATGCAGAGAGACTTGACAATTGGGTCAGATAGATGGAGGTTTATTACAATGTGCAACAAATCAAAGATGAGGTAACTCGGATCAAGTTGGAATCACTTAGACTTGCAAGAACAACACTCATCTGGTGGCAAAGCAAGTTGCAAAATGGCATGCAACAAGTGGGTAATGTATTTCCATCATGGAATTTTTTTATTTCTGCAATTAGAAATAAATTCTACCCTTTGGGTTATAAAGAGAAAGCGTTAATTGAATGGAAAGATCTTAAACTAAGAAAAGGACAAACAATGCAAGAATACACATATGGCTTTCGTAAAATGGCATTGATGTTAGATATTCCTTTACATACCCAAGAAACTCTTATCAAGTATATAGGAGGTTTACCTACACATATTCAAAATATTGTATTCATGTTTGGATCAACTAATCTTGATGAGGTTTTTGTTCAAGCGACATACACCGAAGTAGGGAAAATAGGTGTTGGTGTATCAGGGGAATCGTCTTCAAGGAAAGAGGACAAATGGAAGTGGAATGGAAAGAAGGAAAATTCAGTGGCAAGAAAGGAAGAGAATCCCTCTTGCAAGCGTTGCAAGAAAGAGGGGCATGATGAGGACCGTTGTTGGCAATTGCATTCCAAGAAGAGGCCAAAGTGGTTCAAGAGAAGAAAGGGAAGAAAACAGTTGCAACAACAACACGAGAAACAGACTTGGGATTGGATTCAAGTGATGAATCTAAAGTCTCATTGGTTGGTATGACAAGTAAAATTGGTGATGGAATTGATGCTATAAGTAAATTGTTTCATATAAGGGTCATAATGAGGCATACTAAGGTGGACACGTTGATAGATAGTGGATTTCAATCTAACTTAATTTCATAGAAATTTGTTGAACAGTTGGGATTAAAAACATAGAGGCATCATAATCCTTACACACTTAAATGGATAAGCAACAATCATCAATTGCACATAAAAAAGAAGTGCACATTAAAATTTGCAATTTCAACTAAGTTTGTGGACGAGGTAACATGTGATGTACTGCCACTAAGTGAATGTGGAATGGTCTTAGGCAGTACTTACGTGTATGATCATAAAGAAATATTCTACAGGGAAAGCAATCAATATCATTTAACCAAAATAATCTCAAGCAAGAAACACACCTATAATTGTTTCAAATCAAGTAATCGATCTTAAGCAAGAACAGGAGATGATTGTAGAATGGAAAATCAATCACAGTTTGCTTCAAGATAAGCTAATGTCGTGCAAATATTACAAACATGTCAGCTCATTTGCAATAATATTTTTGATTCGATCATTAGTAATGTTGTCTACATGGATGATAGTGGCTTCAATAAGATGTGACAGGGTACAAATGGCTAACAATATGCTGTCAGTTATCATGATTGTTTTACAGTTAATCTTGATGAGATAGGTGAATAGGACAGAGTTCAAAGATAGAGAAAAATTCGAGTGGCCTATCCCAAACTTGATGACTGGTCAGTAACTTTTTGGGGACCAAAAGGTCTTTAGTGGGGAGATGTGATCCAAAATTGGATCCAGGAGCTTGATGGGGCTTAGAAAGGCCTAAAAATAAAAGTTCTCAGAATGGATTCAAAATGGATGTGTGCATAGTCCTCATCGATACGAACCCAACGCAACTTGAATGAGCTCAAATGAACAACGTATGCTCCAGATATCATGATCTGTTCATTTGGCCAAATAGGCAAAAAAAGTCAACAATCAATAGACCATAAATTCAACACTGACATCAGCATGACATCATGATGATGTCATCATGCTGATGTGGCAGTGTCTGAAGGTGACACGTGGTAGTTGGTCGTACAACCGACATGGCAAGGGTACAGTTGGATGCTAATGTGGCAGGTACAGGTGGACTAATCCGGAAGTGACACGTGTCACCACTGCAACGGTGATACATGGCACATCCTTACGGCGTAAGTATGAAACATGGCAGAGAATGACTGGGAAAATTAGCTAACTGGGCAGATGTGTTGACTGGGAAGACAAGTGGTCCAATTGGATCTTGACACGTGGCGTTTACTTGGGTGAATGTAAATGATCCACGTGGCCCAGTCATGGGTTGCCACGTCACACCCATTCGTTGGTTGATGTGCTGCAAAAATTTTGGACTGCACAAGATTTGATCATGTGACCTCCAACCTGGGCGTATGACTTGGCAGGGTCGGGCTAGCAAGCCCACCCTCGCAATGTTTCTTGACCTTATATGTATTCATTTATATTTAAAGTTGTTATATGTTGGATTCCGGGTAGAACAGAATTGGGGCCTAGCCCCAACCCTTGGCAATGCGACCGCACACATATGACTCTGGCCTAGTTATTTTTGGCGCAGATGGATAAGTGCCAAGCCCCCAGTTTTCGGCACACTCGACATATGACCCAGTGTTATTCGTTGTGGGAGCGGATAAGGGGGGTTACCCCCAGTCGGTCGGGCTAGCCCGCTGACTAGGGGAATAACCACTGGCCGAAGACCAAGAGCTACACCAGATTTGGGGGTGCTCACAAGTAGGTTGTGGCCACATGGCCCAAGAACAGAGGACCGAGGGCCAACAGGTAAAGGGGTCAACGCACAGGATCTTAGCCCACGGCCACATGGAGGCACCCAATATGACCAGGGGCTGGACCACAAGGGGTTTGTGCCCTATTATGTTGAAAAATGGGTTTTATTACTACATAATAGTGATTTTAATTGGATTTTCTCAACATTTTTGGAGATTTTGGTCTTTTTGGGGGGATATTGGGCCCTTTTTTAGGCCAGATATTGGGGGGAAGTTGGGAGATGGTTACCAAATTCAGATATATATAAACCAGGTGTTCTTGAAGCCAAGAGAGGAGATTCAGAGCAGGTTTATGCTAAATATTTTCCAAGCCAAATCCATTTTTATGCAGAGAAGTTGTTGAAGAGAGCACCTTTGCAAGCCATTTCTGGGAGCTCTGGTCATCCATTTTCAGTGTCGTCAATTTTGTTGGGTTCCAAAGATCTAGTAGAACAAGCCCAGATCAATTTGTAACCTTTTTTGCACTTATGTGATGTACGTTTAAAGATTTGAATAGAAATAAGAAAGCCTCACCCATTGAGACAAAGGCCCTGAGACGCAGGCGAGATTGCCGAACTCCGTTATCAACTTCTCTTGTTATGGTTTATTGTTGCATTATGTTTACTTTTAGATATGAATATGTTATCATGGTTGCAATGTTTCTTTATATTCTTCCTCTTTCATTTAGCTTCCTAAATGGTTAATTAACACATGCATAATAACTCAACCATTGTTATTTAAAATATCTTTTTGGATCAATCTCTCCTAGGCATGCCAGGTGTCATATGAATTTTTACTTGGCAACAACTACAACAGTCCGGTGACTTGGCACTCTGAAAGGATTGAGAGTATGGATAGCCCGGAACTCTCGAAGCCCGAAGTTTCGTAGTAAATATCAGTTGTTCGATGTTGGGGAGCCGAGGACCATTGATCCACCCCACTTCACGAGTTCGCCAATGCGGCACTTCGAGATATTTTTTTTGATGTGCTTTGGAAACCGTTGAAGCCCAGAGTCCCGTAGCTCCTATCCACCGTATAATTGAACGAGGAATGTGGACCACAGATCCACCATCCTTTGTGAGTTTGTCAATTCAATGTTCTATGATGTTTGTGATGTGCGAAAAGGGAAACCTTCGAAGCTCCAGAGCCCCAAAGTTTCAAGGCTCCGAATAAGCACCCAACTATTAACACTTGGTCATATCCATGGTCACATGCAAATTAAGGGTTGAAGAAAAAGGGGCTAGCACCCGAAAGTGAATTGTAGAATAGAACAAGGCTCGAAGATAGAGCTGTGGGGATTCTTGATCGACCAAAGACCCACAAAAAATGGAGTTTGATATTCTTTTGTTGAATCAGATTGTTTAATTTATTCTAGAAAATTATTAAGTCTAATAGCCTAACAAAATTCGGTTGATTGCATATTTTTCAAAGTTAAAAATTATCACAATCAAACCAAATTGTTACATAGTGCAGAGAAATGGAAGAGGCACAGGACACTTACAATCCGAAGGATGGAGTTAGAGGAATGGATGTCCAATTGGGATTTTAAGGAAAAAACTCCAATGGGCATGGAGAAGAAATAGATAAAGACATGAGCATGATGAAAATCATTAAAAATTTACAAAAAGATGTCCAAATTTAACAGGAAGATAACGAAAGGATTAAGAACGCCAAGCGACATCCGGAAGACTTCAATATGAAGTTGATGCGGAGCCTGGAAATAATTGAAAATAATTTGGATAAGGAAAGTTGATTCAACAAATCAGGGAGCCATAGGTCCCCTGATGAGGAAAGAAGAGAAATAAGTGGTAGCAGACATCACCAGCACTCCCAAAGGCATTCCAAAAGGAGGCCACACAACAGTTCAAGTCCATCTCCTACCAAAAATCATGGGATATCTGAAGTGGATGAACTGAAGAGTGAAATGAATAACATCAAACCTCCTACTTTTGATGGAGAGCACCAGAAAGATGAAGAGTATGAGACAAAACTACTTGGCATGAGGAGATATTTCCAATTGCATAATTATTCCTCTCATGCAGAAGGAAGAATTGCAATCTATCAGCTGAAAGGAAAGACATCCATGTGGTGGGATCATCTTGTGCAAGTGCAGCACATCAGAGAGAAGGATGTCACATGGAAGGAATTCAAGAAACATTCTGAAAAGAAGTACTTAACTAAGAGATACTATGACAAGAAGATGAAAGAGTTCTTTGAACTTAAATTGAGAAGCATGATTATATATGAATATGAAAGGAGATTTCTAGAGCCATTGAAGTATGTCCCTTTCATTAAGGATGAGACAATCAAGATCCAGAGATATCTGGGTGGGTTGCCATATTTTATCAGTGAAAAAATCCAATATGATGATCCTAAAACTATGGAAGAAACTATAAGGAAGGAATTTTTTTTATATGATCAGCATAGGGGAATGTCTACTTTCCAAAGATATTGGGAATACAAGAGGAGTTTTAATAAGGAGAAGAGGTAGAAGGGGAGAAAGCCACCATTTTTCATAAATAGTACTCAAGGACAACCAATTTTGAGGGAGCTTGGGATGACTGAATTAGGTGGCCAAAGGCCAAGGAAGACACCTATGCAATGTTGGGGATGTAATGGAGATCATAAGTATAGATATTTCCCTAACAGAAAGGACAAGGTGAGATTTTTTCACAATGTTCAGCAAGAAGAAACAATGGAGGACATGGGCAGAAGAGTACCAAGGATCTATGCAGCCCTGGACAACAAGCAAGCTAAGTTTCAATCACACATGATTGAAGGTTAAGGTATGATCAATAGCCATGCCTTTACTATTTTAACTGATTCAGGGGCTAGTCATAGCTATATAGATCTTAAGGTAGTGGAAATATTTCAATTGCAAAGAAGCAAACATGGGAAATCTTGCCTAGTGCAGCTAGCTACAAGAGCCAAGATAAAGGTTGTCCGGTGGGCATGAATGGAGCGAGTACCAAGGCATATTGGAACATATTTCCCTTGGGATAAGGTGCCAAAATTGGAGGATCATTCAGTCCTGAAATATTTTGACAATGTGTTCAAGGAGATACCAGGGCTACCCGCAAAGAGAGATATTGATTTCTCTATATATTTGATCGTTGGGGCGGCTCCAGTACCAAAGACTCCCTACTAGATGATCACACCAGAACTGAAAGAACTACAAATGTAGCTTGAATAAATTTTAAAGAATGGGTACATAAGCCCAAGTGTGTCACCTTGGGGTGCCCCAGTGTTATTTTTGAAGAAGAAAGATGGGACCTTGAGATTGTGCATTGACTTCAGGCAGTTAAATAAAGTAACTATAAAGAACAAGTATCATCTACCAAGGATTGATGATCTCTTCGATTAGTTGAAGGATGCAAGGATATTTTCAAAGATAGATCTCAAGTCGAGATACCATCAGGTAAGGATTAAAGATGAAGACATCAACAAGACTGCCTTCAAGGAAAGGTACGATCATTATGTATTCACAGTGGTTCCATTTGGGTTATCAAATGCACCAGTTGTTTTCATATGCTTAATGAATGGTGTTTTCCGAGAATATTTAGACAAGTTTGTCATTGTCTTTTTGGATGACATCCTTCTATATTCCAATACAAAGGAAGAGCATGAGCAACACTTGAGGATGGTGTTACAAGTTGTAAGAGATCACCAATTGTTTGCTAAGTGCTCATTTTTCCAAAATCAAATCCACTATTTGGGACATATAATATCCATAGAGGGAATAACGGTAGACCCTGAAAAGATTGAAGTTGTTAAAGGGTGGGCATCAGCTAAGAATGTGATAGAAGTCAGATCCTTCATGGGCCTAGTTGGCTACTATAAGAGATTCATTGCAGGATTTTCAAGGATTGCTCACCCATTCACTTCCTTGCAAAGAAAAGGGGTAAACTTTCAATGGACAAAAGAATTTGAAAAGAGCTTCTAGCAATTGAAGCAGTTGTTAACCAGTGCTCCAATTATGAGGATTGCAGATCTGGTTGAAGAATTCATGGTTTTCATAGATGCATGCAAAGAAGGACTAGGCGGAGTCCTCAACCAGAATGGGTTCGTGATATGTTTTGAATCCAGGAAATTGAAAGAGCTTGAAAGTCTCTACACCACTCACAATTTGGAGTTGGCATCCATAGTACACGCTTTAAATAAATGGAGACACTACCTCATGGGAAGGAGGTTTGAGCTGAGAACAGACCATAATGGTCTGAAATATTTGTTAGATCAGCCTACTTTAAATTCCATGCAGAGAAGATGGTTGGGATTCCTCTATGAGTATGAATTTGATATCAAGCACATCAAAGGAAAGGAGAACAAATTGGTTGATGCACTCAGCATGAGAGTGCATGAACTACATGCTACAACGATCAACATGTATCAAACCAATCTTAAAGACAAAATTTTGAAGGTTGCAAAAGAATATACGCAGTACATGGAAATGGTAACAAAGTTACAACAATGTAAGATGCTATAGAAAATAGAAGATTATAGATTGGAATTTGATGAAATACTCCTGTACAAGAACAAAATTTATGTACCCAGTTTTCATGAATTGAGGAGTATGGTCTTGAAAGAGATGCATAATGTGCCTTATGTTGGACACCATAGATATCAGAAAATAATGGCAGCAGTCCAGAACCATTACTACTGGCCAGACATGAAGAAATAAATTGCAGAATACATCGCCAGATGTATGGAGTGTCAAAGGGTCAAAGCTGAGCATAGACACCCAAGTGGGTTGCTACAACCATTACCCATTCCTGAGTGGAAGTGGAAAGTGGTGACAATAGATTTCATCATAGGATTACCCAGAACAAACAAGCAACATAATTCCATCATGGTGGTGGTGTATAAGCTTACGAAAACTACCCATTTTATTCCCTTGAAGATTACTCACACGGAATATAATGTTGTTGATATTTATATGAGGTAAATAACATGATTGCACGGTATTCCCAAGACAATTGTGTCTGACAGAGACCCAAATTTTACCTCAAAGTTTTGGAGAGGATTATTCAAGGGGTTCGTTATTAACCTGAACTTCAACACAACTTATCATCCTGAGTTTGATGGATAAAGAAAAATAGTAAATCAAGTGATAGAAGATATGTTAAGAATGTATGTGATGGACAAACCATCAAGATGGGAAGAATACATACACTTGGTAGAGTTTGATTACAACAATGGGTACCAAGCATCATTAAAGATGAACCCATTTGAGGCATTTTATGGCAGAAAGTGCAACACACCAATAAGTTGGGACAACCTAGCTGATAGAGAAATAATTGGGCCAGAGTTGCTCAGGGAAATGGAAGAGAAATTGTTAAAGATTAAGTATAATTTGAAGGTTGCCCAAGATAGGAAGAAAAGATATTCTGGAAAAGGCAGAAACCACGAGGAGTTTAAAGTGGGTGATCATTTTTTCTTGAAGGTGAAAGCCAACAAAAGTTCCCTGAAGCTGGGAAACTGTTCCAAGTTGGCAGCCAGATATTGTGGACCATTTGAAATTCTAGAAAGGATTGGACTAGTAGCTTATATTCTTGCATTGTCTGCATGCATGACTATTCATAACATATTTCATGTCCCATTGCTCAAGAAATATATACCTGATGTTAATATTGTGATTGATTGGAATGTGATTTAGGTGGAGCAAGAAGAAGTTTTACAAGTGCATCCAATGTGCATATTGGACTGAAAAAGCAAGCAACTCCGAAATTGAGTCATAAGGCTTGTAAAGGTCCAGTGGACCTGGTACGGTCCTAAGGATGCAACATGGGAGCATGAAGATACTATGCATGTAGAATACTCGCATCTTTTTGAATATTTTGAAAATCTTGTTGATGTTGTGTAAATGAGTTGCACCGAGGACAGTGCAAAGATAATGGGAGGGGATTGTAATATCTCAAGGTCGAGCCTCAGCTTTGATTATGAATGTAACATGTTTTGTAGGCTGGTGAACCAAGTAATTATAAGCTTGTAGGATTATGTATTTATTAGGCTGGAGAGCCTACATGTTAAAGGCTAGGAGCCTATTTTGTACATGTAAATATTCATATTATTAATATAAAAACATTGTTCCGTGTAGACCGAACATGAAGAAAGAGTTATGGGGGACTAAGCTCCACTATGCTAGGTAAGGGAAGGGTGATGAGAGGCGAGGAAAAAGGGGCTAATCTTGAGGGCTTAACCCAAGGGAATATTATAATGTATTTTTTGAAAATAATAAAGTTGGGAAATAAACCCTGATCTCCTGAGTTCCTTTGGGAAAAGGGAACAAACTCCAAGTGGAAAGGGACGAGATCCCAAGAGAGCCATGTGTCAACCTGGGTACATGTAGTTTTATGGGGAGGAATCCATTGTTGTGGGGGTGGGATCACCATTCTCTCCATGCTCCCCACTCACGCAGGTAAAGAGACTGAGCATTCACACAAACAACCATTTTTATCCCTCCTTTGTTGACCTCTGCAACCTTTGAAACCTGCACACACCTCTAAGAACGCACACACCTCTAGAACCTGTCGTCATTGAGCCATATCATGTGCATTTCCGAAATGAACAACATACCTGTACCTTAGCCAAATTATGAAGGGGTTCACCAGAGCTACTGTTGGTTCTCTGAGAGCGGGAGTGAAGAAGCGAGTTGTTAGGCCCATGGATAAAAGAGGTAGGTTTTCAGGCCTGTAAGCAACTCTCTCCAGGTGAGAGAGTGTGTTGAGGAAGTGAGTTCTCCTAGAGGGAGTCTAGTAGCAACTATAGAGCTATGAGAATTCTTGATCCAGCATGTTGTTGAAGCCCTGGAAAGGGATTTGAAGCAGTCGATGGACTGTGGGACAGTGAAAGTGTATACTCCTGGGTGGGACAGGTATGTGGGGAATGAGAGTCTATGAGTTGTGGGCATAAGTGGCTCCTTGTAGGAAAACCTTCCTGTTGTATTGTTCAACTTCCTATTGTCCTTGCCTAGCTTGGGAATCCCTTGCCTGGTGGAGTTTAGTCCCAGCTCAGGGGTGACCCACTGCTAAGAGTGATGAGAAGCGTGGTCTAAGATTGGAAGATTCATGGAAGTTTTGCATACAGTTGGTGTACTTCAATTAAGAGATAAGTATTTTTTTTTTTTTGCTTAATGGTTAAATGATGTATTTAAGTGAATGTATGTGATTCTTGTAATAATATCACGTGTTTCCCTGTATGTATGTTTCCATATCATCTCTTTCATTTCCTGTTAATTTTATATGTGAATATTTCCGCAAAAAATCTCTGTCTGAGATAGCATTCCCTAGCATGCTGGTGGTTCGGTCAGGGACGTTACAAATTGGTATCAGAGAAAAAATATGTTTACTCAGTGATGATGCCTGGCCTGTTGGTGGTTGGGGACATTACAAAATGGTATCAGAGAAAAAATATGTTTACTCAGTGATGATGCCCAGCTTGTTGGTGGATGGGGATTTTGGAGCACATCTCCCTTTTCCTCCAAAAAATTAGATTGTTTCTTTTGTTTTTTCTGACAATTACTTTCATAATAGCCAAATCTTTTACAATAAAAACATTGCACTTGGGATTTTCCAAATTTTTTACCTCCATCATTAGTGTCATTATCTCTTCCTTTATCATTTGCATTAAAAAATCTTCCTTGACCTATGCCTCCTCTATTTGCTTGTCCATTTCCTCATCCACGAGTGGTCATAACTTCCTCACGAGAATAATTCTCAACTTTATCTATGGAAATATTGGCTTTTGCTTAAAAAGCTTGCTCAATATATTTTTCGAGAGATTTATTCATCCTTTTCTCAAGAGATTGAAGAGATCCCATAAGCTCATTGAGAGACAATTGAGTTAAATATTTATATTCTTTAATAGCAACAATAATTTGGCATCAAATTTTGCTGGAAGTTTCTTAAAAAATATTCAACAATTTTTTGATCTGTTAAATCTGCTTCATAAGATCTAATTTCATTCACTATTCTCATAACTCTAGTGAAAAAAACTTGCATACATTCTGTTAGCACAAGAATTTTTGATAAACTGATGTATTTTCCTTAGGAAATAATCCCTAGGTGAAAAAATGAAGAAAGGGGTCTTAGTGCGACCCATATTATGTTTTTATCCAAAGTCTATTGGTGACTTGACAGTTTTTGCGTGTTGTAGCTAAAGAGCACACAAATATCAACGGTTGAGCGAGGTGTTCTCGTATCTACGATCAACAGTGAATATCAGACCCCCTCGACCTTTCTGCCTTTAACGGTAGGGGGGGGTCTGAGTTGGTGGTTTTCTGGAGCGGGCCCCTCACGACATGTCACCTCTGTAGTAACTCAGACCCCCCTCTGCTCTTTCCCGCTTATCGCCTACCCCCCCTCTAAGCTAACCGCCAGACCACCTCCCAATACCGTCGCTCACCCCACTCGACATCTGTCCTCCACTCACACTACCACACACCTTTTCCTTTTCCACTTTTATTTCTCTCCCTCTCACCTCACGACACTTGTTCCACTTACACTTCATGTCACCTCCACTATTATTGTTATTTACCCCCTGACCTATCACACTGCTTTTCCACCACATCCTTTTCCCCTTGCCACATCACCTTCACGTCATTACACTTCATCTCCCGAATACTTTCGCTCACACATTCCTAGTCACCACCAACCGCATAATTCCACATGGCCATTGTTCACTCATTGTACCATGCGAGTTTGCGCCAAGCACCTCGCCAACTCACCATTAGCTTCATCCACGCCCGCCTGTCAGTTTTCCCTGCAAACGTCCAGCAAAAATACAGTGGAAAAAGATCAAAGGATATAGCCCATGACTGGAAATATCTGTTCCACTCCAGATATCGAAGGACATGAGGACACACGACAGCTGAAGATCGGTCCACCATCAACCACTCTTAGATTAAATGGCTTGATTTGTTCACAGGTGGCTACAGTCAGCATCAAGAGACCATCACGGTTTCAAGGTGCCGAGTTGACTCAAAGAGCCTTTGGCAATGCCTAGCAGTTCCTTAGGAGTGAAGCCCGGTCCTAATCCTGATGAAAGTAGTTAATGAAAATGAGGGTGGTGGTTGAAACCTTATCTCACCTCATAAATGGAAAGTTGGAAAGGACTGGCCATGGAAGCAGACTATCAGCCCAAAGTTCCCCTGTGAACAAATTTTCTTGCAAACCCATACTACTCCGAGCTCACGTTTGACATAAGAATGCATGCACAGTCTAACAGAGAAGACACAGACGAAAAGCCTTGAATGCAGTGGCTCGATCGCACCTTTGGTGGTTGTAGACAGTTCTAAGTATAAATAGGTAGTTTTGATATTTTGTTATGGTCGTCAACAGGTTGAGCAGAGCTCCCTATTTTGTAATGTTTTCATGCCAAAAATGTTCTCTGGTTATGTATCAAATTTGAGACTCTCAGGCCAAGTTCTATGAATCCTCATCCAAGAAGCGGGTGAACCAACTATCTACTTAGTGGATTTATCTATTACTTAATATCTATTATATCAAAAGTTGCAGATCAAATGTCTATTTTCTAAAATATTCACACTAACAATTGGGTGTGACTTGAGTCCATTTATAGAAGTAGGTGTCGAAGCATATGTTTTCCGACCAACTTTTTGTTCACTCACGAGCACGACCATGACATTCAGTTGTTGACTATGGATCCGATTTGGGGCATCTAGATATGTAACAGTCGTCTCGACTTCAGAAATTTGGAGTGATCATGGCGAAGATGAGCCAATTGAGCACGCTGATAGGATAAAACTTAATTATCATTTTTACTATTTTCTTTATATTTTTCTAAAGTTACTTTTCCTTGATGTTACCATGTGTCCTTATGGATAAAACTTGATTGTGATTTTTACTATTTTTCTAGTTCTATTTCGACTATTTCCTTTTTATATTTTTAATTTCATTAGACTTAAAGTATTTTTATTTTACACATGTTTGTTAAAAAAAATATTTTTTATAGTTTCACTTTTACTATTTTTCTATACTTTTATAATTTTATTAAATAAAAGTAATTTTAATTTACAAAACTTAAAAAAAATATTATACTTTTATAATTTTACTAAATCAAAAGTAATTTTAATTTACAAAACTTAAAAAAAATAAATTGATGATTATTTGAATTTTTTTCTAATAATTTCATAAATTTTGAAAATTGATTTTATAGGGTTCTACCATTAAAAAAAAAAAAAAAAACATTTCTAAACTCTTCCTTTTAATTACAATATATTTTTTACATTTCCATAAACAATTAGTTTATATTATACCTTTTCTATTTTCATAGAAAATTAATTTATTTGAAGATAAAAATACTAATTATATATTTATTTAAAAAATAATTTTTCATTTTAAAAATAATAATTCACTTATTTTCCAATCAAATTCAATATAAAAATGCATAACATAATTTCACATATTAATGTTTCAAAGACGTCTTCGTTCCTTGACATCCCCTTATCTTTGAAGGTATATACAATAAGATTCATGGCTCAGATGCCATCACTACTAGTTTGGGGTTCCGAGGGTAGTTATGGTGCCTCCTTTTGAGATCTGTGTGATTTAGGGTATGTCAATCGATCTAGGGTTATGTAAAGGATGGTTGTTAATGTTTTGCGACTAGTAGAGGAGTTGGAGGATGATAATTGGTGGAGCCAGGGTGGCTTTTTAAAGTCAGATGAGGACTATAAGGAGGAGCTATATACGATTAGACGGAATCGGGTTTTGGATGACATGAGGAAGACTTTTCTCGAGGCAGGTCTGGAGATCCGGTCCCCATACAAGACAGATGACGAGGCCTCCAGCGAAAACAAGGACAACAGAGTTTTTGAGGTCATTAATGACCTTTTTACATGGGAATCGGAAAAGGGTGGGAAGAGGAAAAACTCTTTGTATTTTTCGTCCAAGCTTAGCGATGGGAAGGGTTCAAAGAAAAGGCGGCCTGGTAGTAATACAGTGGAGGGAGATGTTGTTAGAATTTCGTAGGATCTGGCCAGGGAGTGCAAACTGTGCCTATACCTACACGTAGTAACCCGACGGAGGCAGATTCAGGTTCGAAGAAAAGGTTGTCGGATAATATTACAATGGAGGGAGCTAGTGTTAGGGCTTGTGCAGGGTCTGGCCAGGGAGTGCAACCTATACCTTTACTTGCGCATAGTTTCCTGGCGGAGGCGAAGTCAGGATTTGGAAAAGACTTCCATGTGAGGGGAGCAGAGATAGGGTCTGGGAAGGAATCGATTGAGGCGATGAATGCTAATGCTTTCAATAAAAAGGTTTTTTTTACGAAGAACGAGATTAAAGCCTTGGAGAGAGAGAAAAGGGAAATTAAAGATAACCCCTGGTAGGGATATAGGGATGAATGAAGCTATCCAATACTCTCTTCGGGGTCTAGTTGGTAGGTTTGGGTATAGAGCTATGGATGCAAGGGATATTCACACTTGGATCACTGATTGTTGGGGTCTCATTCTTGGTTACTTACTAGAGGCATACATTTTATCCAGAGGGTGGTACTGTTTCTTGTTTCAGACCTCGGAGGATGTCGATCTTCTTCTAAATAAGGTATGGATTGTGAAAAAAGGGAGCCTTATGCTTAAACGTTGGCATGCGGATTTCAACGCGTAGAAAGAGGTGATCAGATACAAAGTAGAAAGAGGTGATCGAGAAGCCTTTAGGGAGATCGGAAACATGATTGGCAAGTTTTTATTTGTGGATCTTAGTTTACTCTCAGGACTGGACAAAAGGATGGGTAAATTTCATGTGGAAATGGACCTGTTTGAAGGTCTGTCGACCGAGATTGAGGTCATGTAGAATGGAGTGGCTTACTTATAGAAACTGGACTACTTGGGAGTGTCATTTAGATGCACTACTGCAAAGGGACGGGGCACTTAAGGCATAATTGCATCGGTCCTCAACAAAAGATGGTTTTAGAGTCGAAAGAGGTGTTAGTTGGAGAAGATTTAAAGATGTCGTCTTATGTTGTGAATCTGCCATCTGAAGAATGGCAAAGGCATAGGAAACCATTGGATATGGAAAGCGATCAAGCATCGGGTAAGTCAAATGTCTTATGCTTAAAAATATTTTTTCCACTTTTTGCTAGTACTGTGGGGGAATTGAAGTGTATTGATCAGGTGTTACATAAGTCTAGAGAAGTTATAGAAGGGAGGTTAGATTTGGGTAGTTACTTTGATTGTGTAGGCCCTAGTGAGGGGATAGGGAAGTTTCCTGGTGTAGTCTCGTTGAAAGGCGATAGAGTTGGGGGAGAGGAAGGTAAAGACTTCATTGTGGATGGGGGATTTGAGTCCCAACCGGGGGGTGTTGTATTACTATCATGTGATCTGGTTCAAAGTGGTACTATAAATTACACATGAATTAATTCGATTACAGATGGAGAGAGGATTTGGTTAGCGGAAAATATTCCTTCTGAAGCTTTGGTTGTTGGTCTTAGTTTGGGATCAGGGAGATCTAATTTGATCTCTAGTGAGGAGAGTTGTAAGAAACTTTTGAAAGGTATTGAGGTTTGGAAGGATGGATCTTCGAGTATAGGGAGAAGACTTGAATGCATTACTATACCTAAGGAAACTCATGTTTCAGTGAGTTTAGAATATCAAAAGGGGAGGACTGAGTCCTTTTCTTTTCCCTCATAGGACAGTGATCCTTTCAGGGTAGGTGAAGATACGTTCAATAATCTGAATTTAGTTTAGAAAGGTCCAAGAGTGTTTGATGAGATAGAGAATTCAATCATTAACTATATCTTGTCCTATAGAGACATTCTCAATAGATCTCCCTTGCCAATTTTTGTTGGGGGAGATATGATAAATAAACACGTGGATAATTTGGAAAAGGAGGAAGTTCTTAGAAATATGAATGCTCCACTTGAGGCGGGTGAGGCAACTTTGTTGAAAGGGGTTGTCCGGGGAGGGTTAGAGAAGGATTTTTCGCCTCTAAATACTAGAAGTGCGAGGAATTTAGGTGTTGAGAAGGCAAAAGAAGGTACATGTGGAACTAATCTGAATGTTGGTCCAAGGGCGCTTAAAGCACAAAAATCCCTAACCAGAGTTAAAAAATGATTGTGGACACACTAAATGTTAGGGGAGTGGGGGGCCATATAAAGTACTTAGCCCTTAAAATGTTCATAGAACTTACAGAACCTGATGTCTTACTATTACAGGAAACTGTGGTCAGTGCTACTAAAGCAAGGGAAACTATTGCTAAGATTCTTCCCAATTGGTATTCTTGTGGGGTGGATTCTATTGGACTCTCAGGTGGTTTTCTATCTGTGTGGAATCCAAAAAAAGTTGATTTCAATGCTTACTTGACTTCTGCAGGAATTATGCTCGAAGGAACTGTAAAATATTTGGATAAAAAGTTGAAGTTGATTAACTGTTATGGTCCTTACTTAGACAAGGAGGTTTTTTGGGAGACTATTAAAAGAGAGGGCTTACTAAAAGAACACTCATTGATCCTGGGTGGGGATCTAAATTTCACTACCTCAAGTAGAGAAGTTTGGGGTGCACATGCTACATCAAATTCCTTACAACCCTTCTTTAGTCAGTTGGTACAAGAAGAGGGTTTGGTGGATGTAGAACCTATTAAAATTCTTCCCACCTAGAGGAATGACAGAGGTGGTTAGGATTATATAGCTAAGAGATTGGATAGATTTTTTATTTCAGAGGATATTGCTTTCTCAGGACTTAGGCATAGAACTTGGGTCTGTAATCTAAAGATCTCAGATCACTTACCAGTGATTCTACACTTGGAACAAGAGAATGAAAAAGGTTGTTATCCATTCAAGTTCAACTCTATTTGGTTGGATGAACCAGAACTTGTTAAATTTGTTAGAACCAATTGGGATGGACTTTTGGGAACATAGTTATTAAACCCAATGGAATCACTGGTAAACAATTTAAAATTATTAAAGTCTCTGGTGACCAAATGGGAAATGAAGAAAAAATATGAAGCGAGGGAAGAATTGATCAAGCTTGAATTGGACTTGGATAACTATTATACAAACTACCCAGGGGTATTTGAGAAGGAGGTAGATAAAGTTACAGTTTTAGAAATGGAGAAGAGGAAATAGGTTCTTCTGAGACAGGAGGAGGAAACTTGGAGGCATAAGAGAAAAATAAACTGGTTGGCTTCTGGTGATAGGAATGCAAAATTTTTCCATGCTTATGCAAATTCCAGGAAATAGATAAATACTATCTGGGAGATTAATAAGGAAGATGGTTTTGTGCTTTCTAGCAATCTAGATTTACAAGTGGAAGTTGTTGGATACTTCCAGAATATATATAAGGCACAGCCTAATATTTGCACTTCTGATCAATTAGCAGTTTTAAAGAACTATCCAAGGATGTTCACTGAGTGGTTTAGGGACGGAAGGAAAAGTTGGTCTGGCATTTCAAATTTTTGGAGAGCTCTCACCTCATCCACTCCCATAATAATAGACTGGATGGCTTGGAAACCTGGTAATGGGAAAGATATCAAAATTGGGGTTGATCCAATGGTTGGGGCTCACAGTTACTTTAAATTGTCTAGGAATCTTATTCATACTCTGAAGTTACTAGGTATTGAATTTCTAGCACAAGCAAGGAATTTAGAAATGGAGGAATTGAGTCATACAAGCTGGAAAAAGGCCGAGACCCTAGGCTTGGAAGGAGAACTATCAGAGGAATGTAAAAACTATGTAAAGGGGCTATTTGGCTTAGGAATTGATTTAAACAATGAAAAAGATACTTTAATTTGGTCATGGGATACTAAGGGGGGACAAGTTAATGCAAAACAGGCCTATGAAGTCCAATTATTGGAGGAGGAGGTGGAACCAGGTTTTTGGTATTTTGAAGTTTGGCATTGATAGCTTCCATTAAAAGTCAAAGTTTTTACTTGGCTTATGCTTGAACAAAATATTCCGACTTGGGAGAATTTGCTGAAAAGAGGATTTGTTGGTCCTAGTAAATGTGTACATTTGATATTATATACAAAAGGAATAAAAATGTAAAGGTAATTAGGAAGGAGGACAGGTTGCAAAATGTTTATTTAACTGGATAAAACAGAAGGAAAATGTTAAAGAATTGCCTTGTTATATATGTTGGGAAGTTTGGAAACATAGGAACTTGGTTATTTTTGAAGATAGTTTTCCTAATAGGGTATGAGTATGCAATAGCATATTACAAGATATGGGAGAAACTAAATTTTCTTTTCTTGTAAAGGGCACTAGGATTGGCAGGCCTCCATTACTGGACTGAGATATGACAATTGGGTTCTTTGATGGTGCTTCACAAGAAAGAGGTACTAAATGTGGGGTTGGAGCAATGATTAAATGTCCATTGATAGGCACTTTTAGATTGAAGATGAACTGTGATAGGGGTACTAATACAAAGGTTGAACTTCTTGCTCTATGGTGCATTCTTTACTTTGTTTGCTTTAAAAAGATAAATAGATTACAGCTTGTAGGTGATTCTAAAATTATCATAGACTGGTTTGCTAATGATAATAATCTCGAGGTGATCTCTCTTAATCCTTGGATGTCTAGAATTCGAGAGCTGAGCGAGAGATTTATTCAACTAAAAGCTCGTCATATTTACAGGGCATATAACAAGGAAGGTGGAAAGAAGTCTTTCTTCTAGACGAGGATGGGATATATTATGCAACACAAAATGATGGACTTACAACAAATTTTGTAAGATTGAATGTATAGATTAACTTTTGCATTAGTGTATGGGGAGTTGTAAATGAAATCTTTTTTTGTTTTTTGAAATGGGATTACAAAACCCGAGGAGAAATACTATTGCCTATGTATGAAAAGTAGATCTATATATGTAAAACCTGAGAAAAAATACTATTGCCTATGTATGAAAAGTAGATCTATATATGTAAATGTTAGGTTGAACACAATTATAAGGCTCATTGAACAAAAGGATAGCAAGTTTGTTTACTGTTGATATGATAGATTTTATAACAAAACTTTTATATTCACTAATATAAGTTTTTTTTTTTTATTATTGAAAAAATAAAGGTCTATAAAATGAACTAAAACATTGAAAAATCCTAAAAATATTTGGGACTATACCCTCTTTCAATCTTTTGGTTCGCAACTTGAAGCGAAAATGAGATTTTCCGGAATATATAATACGCCGCCCAACGCAAGTATTGAATATGTTTGTTAACAATATTCAACTATTGAATTAAAAAAAAACACAAACTATTGAATCTGGTTGTTTGTTGGTATATTTTGTTAGAAGTGTACGGTGGGCTTTCTGATCGTTTTTTGGGATATTTTGTTTGAAGTGTACGGTGGGCTTTCTGATCGGTGAAAGTTCGCTTGTTGGAATATTTTGTTTTAAAGTGTTGTTGGGATATTTTGTTTTAAAGTGTGGTTACCTGTTGATATCTCATTTAATCCGATGAAAACCGAGAATAAATTGTGGGGTCTATTGCCAATCTGTAATGGCGTGTTCAAACTTCATAGTATGTGTAGGAACACAGAGAAAAATAGATGGACTCTTGGAGAAGAGACTGTGTCTCGCCAGTTTTTCTAACACTCTGGGTCTGCAGCCTCACTCTTACAGCCTTCTTGTCGCTTGTCATACCAGTGTTCCCGATCACTTTTGTCTTCGACGCCTTCAATGGAACCAACTTCATCTTGGAGGCGGATGCTTCATTCATCCACTCCCAATCCGTCCTTGCCCTCACAAAACACACGTTTATGCTTGGCCGGGCGCTGTATTCGATTCCCGTGCAGATGAAACGTAACGAGACGCTTTCCTCCTTCAGCACTACCTTCGTTTTCCGCATGGTGCGTCCCCACTCTGACCCAGGCGGGGAAGGAATGGCCTTCTTCCTTACGCCCTACACATCTCCCATGGGCGCTCTGCCGGCCGAGTATCTGGGTTTGCTTAACCTCACCAGCAACGGGCAGGAATACAATCATTTGTTCGCAGTGGAGTTCGATACGAGCAGGAATATGGAATTCCATGACCCCAACGACAACCACGTGGGAGTGGACATCAACAGCCTCTCCTCTGTGGAGAGCGAGACTGCCGGCTATTGGAACGGGGAGGAGTTCCATGGATTCAGCCTCAAGAGTGGACAGAACATACAGGCCTRGATAGACTACGACCATTTTCAAAGCTGGCTTAATGTTACCATAACGTTGGCCGGCTTGCCGAGACCGCAGAAACCCCTTATATCTCGGAAAATCTCTCTACAGAGCGTTTTGCAAGGGAAGATGTTCGTTGGCTTTTCAGCGGCTACCTGGACATTCCTGCAAGACCACCACGTTCTCGTGTGGAGCTTCACTACCGAAGGCAGGGCACCCCCCCTTGATATCTCGCATCTTCCTTCGGTTGCCAACCATCCGCGCTGGAGACTCACGGCCGGCGTTACAGTGGCCACTCTGGTTCTCCTCTTTCTGGCGGTTGCGGGCGTGTTTCTCAAAAGAGCGAAAAACAGAGAAAAGATAGAAGAATGGGAGCAGGAGCTCTGGCCCCATAGATTCACTTACAGGGAGCTGAACATCGCCACGAATGGATTCCGGGCTGAAAACGTTTTGGGCGAGGGGGATTTCGGATGGGTTTACAGGGGCGTTCTCCCGGGCAGTGGGCAGGAAGTCGCGGTGAAATCTATAACGAAGGAATTCACAGAGGGAATGAAGGGGTTCGAGGCAGAGATCTAGACCATGGGGCGCATGCAGAGATCAATATGTTAATGTAATGTATTACATAAATATAATATATATTAATATTCTATAAATGTAATGTATTAATTAATGAATATTTTAATATATTATCAATTAATACATTATTTATTTACATTAATGTATAATCTATTATAAAAATATTAATTGAATCATAAAAATATTAATTGATTGATATATTAATAATGTAATGTATTAATTAATTATTACATTAATACATTATTAATGTATTATTAATAATGTATTAATAATAATATATTAATGTATTATTAATAATGTATATTAATACATTGCTAAAATATTAATACATTAATAAAATAGTAATACATTACGAAAGTATTAATACATTATTCATTAATGTAATGTATAAATTAAAAAATATATATATTAATCTATAATGCAATATATTAATTAATTAATACATTAATAATGTAATGTATTAATTAATTAATACATTAATAATGTAATGTATTAATTAATTAATACATTTATAAAATATTAAATACTATATTGCTAAAGTTTTAATTCACTAATAAAGTAATACATTAATAATACATTATTAGAGTAAAAAAAATAACATTTAATACATTAAATGCATTAATAAAAACATTACTAAAATATTAATACATTAAAATATTAATAAAGTAGTAATATATTGACCTTAATAATGTTAATAATACATTATTAAACTATGAATACATTAATATACTTATTGTCATTGACCATGGTTGATCATGAACATGGTTCAATATGGTTGATTGAGGTTTATTATGATTGACCATCCTCATGGCTAACCTTGTTGACCATGTGGATACGATTATGGTGGGCCATGATTATGTTAGACCATGTGGATATGATTATGGTGGGCCATGTGGCAATGTGACATTAGGTTTTGTCACATTGCCACAACATTAGGTTTTGTCACATTGCGACGAAAGGGAAATGTTCATTCGTTTGCGATGACAGGGAAATGTTCATCGCATTGTGACAATAGGGAAATGTTCATCAAAATGCGACGTTCACTTATGTTTGTCACATTACGACGACAAGGTACTGTTCATCGTACTACAACAATAGGGCTATGTCATAACATTGTGGTCGTCATATATGTTCGTCAAATTACGATTGACATGTATGTTCGTCACATTGTGATGTTCATATATGTTCGTCACATTGTGACATTACTATTGTTGGCGTTACTATGTTGCAATGTTGATTATGTTTTGATCATCACATTGCGACATTACATTTTGTTTGTCACATTATGACATCAACTTTTATACGTCAGATGACATTGTAAGGTTATGGTCAGCAAACTACGACGAAGGGTTTTTGTTTGTCACATTATGGCATTGGAATAAGTTTGTCACTCTCCGATATAGGGGATATGTTCATCACATTGCGAGATCAGGAAGTGTTCGTCTCATTGCAATGTTCGTCTATGTTGGTCACATGATTACGTTAGGTTGTGTACATCACATTGTGAAAATGGGTTGTGTTCATCCCATTGGGACATTTGGAAAGACAATGCGACGTCAGGATACGTGTGTCAGTTTGCAATGTGAGGATATGATTTCACATTGCAAGAACATGGCAATGTTTGACACATTGCGACATACGTTTAAGTTCGTCACATTATGATGAAAGGGCTATATCATAAGATTGCGATGACGGGGCTATCTTCATCACATTGTGATCGACGTATATGTTTGTCACATTGCGATGAAAAGGAAATGTTCATCACATTACGACAACAAGGAAATGTTCATTACATTGTGATGCTAGGAAAATGTTCATCACATTGCGACGACAAGGAAGTGCTCATCATCCTGCGATGAAAGGGCTAAGTTCATCACATTATGATCAACACATATTCTCGTCACATTGCGAAGTTCATATATGTTCATCACATTCTGAAGTCCATATATGTTCGCCACATTCATACGTTACTATGATTGGTATATTACAATGTTCGTATGATTGACACATTGCGATGCATGGAAATGTTGTTACATAGTGACATCAGGATATGTGTGTCACATAGAAAGGAGAGGAAATGTACATCACACTGCGATGAGAAGACGATGTGCAACACATTGTGACGCTTGTACCCGTTCATTAGATTGCGACATAACTATCCACATTGGGATGACATGCCTATGTTCATCAAATCATGACGTCAATTTATGCTCATCACATTGCAATGCTAAAATGTTCAATAGATTGCAACATTACTATGTTTATCAGATTGCAATATGCTCTTCCCATTGTGATGTTTGGAAAGGTCTGTCACAATGTGATGTCAGGATAGGTGTGTCAAATTGAAATGTGAGGATATGTTGTCACATTGTGATGATAGGGCAAGGTTTGTCACAATGTGATGATAAGGCTATGTTCATCAGATTGCGATGATAGGGCTATCTTCGTGACATTACGATTGACATATATGTTTCTCACATTGCGATGATACGGAAATATTTATCATGTTAAGAGGACAAGGAAATGTTCATCACGTTGTGACGTTAATTTATATTCATCATAGTATGACGACAAGGCAGTATTCATCATACTACGATGATAGGGATATTTTCATCACATTTTAATCATCATATATCTTCGTCACATTACGATCGACATATATCTTCATCACATTATGACGTCCATATATGTTCGTCACATTACGACATTGCTATGTTTGGTAGATTGCAACATATCTATGTTCAAAATATTGCGACGTTTGGAAATGTTGTCATTGGAATGTCACATTTCTTTCCACATTAGGACGACATACCTATGTTAATTAAATTATACATTAATCTAATGTATTAATCATAAAATGTATTAAAGTACATTATTAACTAATACATTACTAAATTATTAATATAATATTAAATTATTATTAGGCCAGCCGTATAAAGTCATTAAATGTCACATTTCATAATAAATAAAAGTTAAAGGAACATTGTAAAGGATTTTATAATTCAAGTGATGCAATAAAATAGTTGGTCTTTAACATGGTGACTTTCTTCCCCAAAATTACTCTTTATTATTCTTATTTACAACTTCACAAAAAAATTGTGCTCTAATGTTGTTTAGTGGATTAATGTGTTCTAATGTTGTTCAGTGGATTAATGTAATTTTTTTATTTAATGTCATAATGATGATCATTATAACACATTTGTGGGGCATTTATTTGGTGGTGACCTGTCTTTTAGCTAAAGATTAACTACAATCATAGGTCTTTATTATCCACTACTTATTCTTGATGAGCATATCATCAACCTTTATGTATTGGTTGATCTCCAATCTTGACTGTGGCTTTTGACCAATGGTCCAAGTTTATGTGGCAATTGGTTTTGAGTAGGTGGAGGGTGGCTTATGGTATTGATCATTAGCCTTTACATGCGTGTGCTCTAGCAATTGCGATTCAGAGAGTTATATCAAGAATATAAGGCCTTGCTTCCATAGATGTTTCCCCACCTAGAGTTTTTACCATGCAAATTTATTGTTTCTTCTCTCTCATTTGATAAATCTACTTTTATTTGTTTCATTCCAATAGGATTTTAGATAGTGATATTGAAGCGACCATGGATATATATATGCTCATAATAAAAGTAGGTTTTATAATATTAAAAAATCTTGGATTATGCAATTTATTTGATTATTACTATTATATTGCTCACATTTATGAAAATAAATATAAAAATGAAAAAAGAGATAAATATATACACTATTCATTGAACACAATATTTATCTTGGGAAATCTAATATGGGAGAAAACCTAGGTGGAAGGTTAGGCCTATGCTTTTATGTCTTTTCTTAGGTTATAAAAATGCAAATACAAAGAAAGGGGCACTTATTATGGAGTTTCCTATGACTCTATGGTTATACAAAGAAATGGACACTTATTATGGAGTTGCCTATGACTCTATGGCCTCAATGAATAATGCATACTCTTCTTCCTACCTATGTTATTGTCTCAAAGCCCACTCTTTGGATGCTTTTCTCAACTATGAAACAAGTACAATACAAAAAAATGAAACCTCTTCTCTTCCTATATGACATCAATTCATACCATAGTGATCAACATGATAAATCAAATTGGAGAAAGTTAGATAAATCAAATTGGAGGAAGAATAACTTCCATATATGAGCTTTGATAAAGTGAATTCTCCATTGTTTAAATGATATCGATGTGTAAAACAACACTAATGAAACTTTTCAATATTTCAACTTCTCAAAGATAAAGGTTGAGTTATCTTTGAGGTTCATCATGTTAATACGTCGAAATATTTTCAATGTTTGAACTACTCAAAGACAAGGTTGAGCCCAATTTAAAAGTATAGTACGGTAATAATTGGGGAATTCACTAACCAATATGGAGGTTGTTACAGAATTGCAGGTTATATACACAAACGAACTTGCATGTATCAAAGTTATACTATATATGTAAGATTTTGTTCTGGAATGTATGACTCGCTTTGCGTTATCAAAGACATATTACATTACGACACACAATGGATTGTATGTCTTTACGGGAATCCAATGATTCTTGAGAAAGGAAATTATCAATTATCTACTCTTGGGACTTTCAATTTCCTTACTTGAGCAAGATTTTTAATTTGCAGGTTTCAAAAAGTTGCATCGAATGAAGAGATGCATTTTTATTGTTTTTAAGCTGCGGTTAGACACATGTACACCTCTTTGTTGATAAAATGGAATGATTAAATAAAGCAAAATTGTTGTTGATGTTATAGGCAACCGAACAATAGTACAGGTTTTTAAAATCCATTGTTTGTTCAATAGCTGGATCTCTACAACCTAAAAATAATTATAATAAGAACTTCAACATGGAAAACTGACGAATTTCTTCTGTCATAATCTAAAACGTTAAAGAATTGTTCGACGAAGTTAAAAAGTTCCATGTTAGCATAGTTTCTGGGTTGACAATGGCGCTAACATGTATTGCACAAGTACTCTTGCAGATTAGGACGCCAACATTACAAACATTAATTTGAGGCAGACAACCTATCGATTCCAAACATGTAATAAGTCTACATAAACCCTAATTTCAATGCAAGGCTTTGCACAAAACCAGAATCGACCACGCTGTGAACTGCTTATGCTCTCAACAACGTACTAGCTGCGCTCTATCCTCAGGGTCCCTCCCTCTATGGATACTTTGTGCTCATCTCTAGCACCCAAATGCTAAGCCTCACCACCAGCACCCAAATGCTAAGCCTCACCACCAGCAGCTGAAATGGAATTACAGGCAGCCCTTCGAGTGACATAAGACCGATGGCGACGCCACTGCAGCTACATGCAAAGCCTGCTTTGCACTTCCCTGAATGCCATTGAATTGAAGAGGAATAGATGGGGGAAATGAAATGAAATGCGCAGTAAGAAAATGAAACAAGCGTACAGGTGAGGAAAGCCAGAAAATGAAAGGCCGCATGTACAACCAGAAAATGAACGGACAACTAAGGAAATACAAACGTGGTAATCCCAAAGGTTAATCATTTAAACATGGAAATCATATAGTGATACAGTAATTCCTTAATATGATCAGGTAAATGTAAAAAAGTAAACAGGTTAACGGATGCATTAAAAAATACAAGGAAGTTATGAAGAGTAAATCACATTCATTGATTTGGGAGGATGACTAAGAATATGCCAGAATCTTAAATTGTTAGCCATTAGATTAGAATTTTAGATTAAAAGGTGATTAATTGTGCCCATTGCCAATAGGTGTACGCCTTTCAGTGTAATAATGTCAATTTTTTTTAGGTAAATATCTCAATTATTGATGTTCAATTATTCTATTTAATAATGTCATGATATTTAAAATTATCTCATTTATTATGGCTACACTAATTTGTCGTCAAAATTATCTCACTCAATTTAAATTACACCAACTCTTAACTTAACTAAATTTTAAGTGTTTTCTAAATATCTCCTCGTATATAAACTATATTTTATATTATTATAAAATATATTTAATTAAAATCAAAATAAATAAAAATATTATTTTAAAGAAACATACATTAAACAATAAAATAATGACGAATATTGTTAGTCCAAACATTTAATATATAAATTGAGGATTATGACTCATTCTTTTTTAATAATTTGGTTATTTTTAACTTCAAAGAAACTATATTTAAGGTAATGTGATTTTTCATATTATTAATAAAAGGTTTTAATGATGCAATCAAATTGTTTTTTTAGCACATATATTTTGTATGTTTAATTATTTAAACATTCACCATATTATTTCTACACTTTCAAGACTGAGTAGACTTATCTTATGATATTTTGTGCCACAACGTTCCCACAAAGCGAGTCATCTCTGGGTTCTTGTTGCCGTGATCAGATAGTCAGGCTAGGCCGAAGTCTCCCAGCCACCCATTGAGCTCTGAATCCGGCAGCATGTTGCTCGATTTGATGTCTCTATGGATGACACTCTTCTCCCATTCCTCATGCACATACAACAACCCCGCTGCCACACCCTTCACAAGAGTATCGTCGAGCCCACAACAACACCGTCATGGGTTTCTCAAATATGAGTTTATCCAAACTGCCCTTTGGCTTGTGGTCGTAAAAACTAACTTATGATTAGAGTTTTAACATCCCCCCTTAATCATAAGTTCGTTCTTGCCTGAAAAACTACCACTACTTGACAATCCACAATGTGTCAAGCAAATATTCAGAGGGTTGGCTGAAGATGCTCTGTGAACTCTAGAAAAAAAATAGTAGAAGTTGATGTCTTCGACTAAATTGTTGGTTTAAGGGTAACCACAAACTCATTTGGTGGTTTCGAGATGACCACAAACCAAATGTCTAGCAGGAGATGATATCTTCTACTAAATGACATGGTTTTAAGTTGACCATAAACTA
>SNQJ01S0018697.1:57510-75674 GCA_010110895.2 Picea sitchensis
ACCATAAACTAACAAGAGCTCAAGGCTCAAAAATATGAAAATGTAACAAGCAGAACTTCATGTCTTCTGCTCAATTGGTGGTTTTAAGATGACCACAAACTATCAACAACAATATGTTTACGAACAAGACTGCATACCAGGAACTAGGTTGCATACTTGATCATCTATTCACAGGCTCTAAATCAAACTTGGAACTTGACTAAAAACTTTAGATTTCCCCCCTGTCAGGGACAAGTGGTTCAAATTCCCTTGACTGTCATTCACAAGTATGGCCAAGAAGAGATCCAACACTTGTATAAGCTACTGGAACAATGTGTACACTTTCACAATGTATAAGTTATTGGAACAATGTGTACGCTTTCACAATGTCTGAAGACTCGATCTTCAACTCAGAAGACTACATCAACTGGGCCCCGATCATACCCTATATCATCCAATCCTGAAAAACATTCATGTCCGTCAACTGTAGAAATATCTTCAATCAAGTACGATTGTACTTGTGTTTAAATCTGTCGATAAGAATGTTCCAAATGCCAACGCCAAGTTCCTAACCATTCAAAATGAATATGTTTCCGCTTGTGCTTTTGACACCTTACCGAGAGGTGATTTGTCTTCCCACAAAATATGAATGGGTGAAGATCAAAATAGTTTGACTTATCATGGTCAAACTGGTGACAGTGTTTGCACTGTATGGGATCTTTATCCGATCGATTATACAAATATGGAACATCTGTAGCAACATCATCATCAACAATATCCTGTACCTGTTCCTTACCAATATCCTCAAGATCTGTCTTCTTATCATCATTCAAAAAACCTCCACTCATAAAGAAAATAGGTTTGCTATAATTAGGAATGTGAAAAAAATTGTGAGCATCATTTTCATATCCTAGTCCATATCGATTTTGTTTAAAGCGTAATTCTTCCCGTGGTCGAACAATTATAATTTCTTTGTCACATTTATCCACAACTTTTTCTGACACAGGGACTTCATCTGACTCATATTCATGTTTATGACTGTCATCACTAGTCAACTGAGCGTCTTCATTATTTTCATCCTTGATGTCAGTTTGTTTGTTGAAATCACATTGTTGGTGTCGAAGGAGATTTAACAAATCAGATAACATTTTGTTTTTAAGTTTGAACATTTCAATCTTCTTGTGTGTTACTTGTAAGAAAGTAATCACTGTATTGAGAGTGCACTTGTTTATTGCAATTGTAGATTCTATAGTTGAGTTAATTAATGTGCACAATATTGTAAATATTTCTTCAATTCTTGCCATTATGCAGAATATGGAAGAGAGATAACCAATGAATTAGACGCACACAAATATCCTAAGACCCCCTTATTCAATTTCGGGTGGGTCAAGGACACAAAGATAAATATGCAATTTTATTATGTAGGATGATCCCCTATAACTCCTTTTACAAACTTAAAAAAAAACCCTTATAACACCTTTACATGTGGCAAAATAAAAACCCTTATAACTCCAATTACAATCAATGGAGAAAACTCATCCATACAAAACCTGGTCTTTCTTTTAAAACAAAAATTGACCTCCACAAAACTTGGTCTTTCTTATAAAACCGCCTTCTCCAAAGATGTTAATCCTTCATGTTCAAGATCTCTACTTAATCTGATTAGTTGGCATCAAAATTTTGATACGCGTTTTACTTGTTCCCTCAAGGTTCACAACAATGATGGATTCGGAGGATATCGAAAGCAACAAATAAATCTAAGTAGTTGGGAATCTGAATTGTATATGTAGGCTAGTTTTCTAAAGAAGCTACGAGTTATCTGTCGTGGCATGTATAAATAAAGATTCGTCATAAAAGACTCAATTCTATCGATCACAGACTTGCAGTAAGTTGTGACGCAAGTATATATGTAAAAAAATGATTTTTGTGGATGCATATCTCAACAGAAGGCAAGCCAGTTACGTAAACAACAATTGTTTCGAATAAAAAGACAATCATTGTAATGTGAGGGCCACAGTCCACATGGTCTTTTCTTTTACAACACTTATTTTATTTCTTTTCTGATGCCAAAAATCCTTCTCTACTTCATTGTGGCTTTAACTTGTGCTCTTAAAATGTGCAGTGGTGCAGTGGCTATCCAATCGGGGCATCTCACCATCGTGCCTCTCTTACCATTGTGCCTCTATAAAAAAAACTGATTTTCCCTAAATCCTCTACGAGAAGAAACCCCAGAGCAACGCATACCTTGCAACTCCCAGGTCACGGGTTCGAAACTTGGCAGTCATGCAAGCTGTGCAATGTGCAGTGATTTCGTACTCCTTTACTCCTTCGAAGTTTCCCAGGGCTGGAAACCATGGGGTATGTAATGGTGGTGGGCCTTCTCAACTCTCCTTCTACAGCCTGCGTAAGGAAATCTTTGGAGTACTTGTCGAGCGATGCTTTAGAAGAATGGTGTTGGCTGCCCGACCAATAGGAAGAGCAGGATTGCAGGGATACAGAGTGACGGCTTCGACGTCAAATAACGGAAGCCATGTCATGACGTTCGACTACAATTTTATTATCATCAGAGAAGACATTGGCGGCTCCCTTCCTCTTAGAATGCACAGGCCGCATAGCCTCCACTACAACTCAAATCCATGGAAAAACTACCATGGATCTACCAGACACTAAGAACTATAATTCTAGGCTCATATGATAAACTACTAGGCTCATAAGATCAATATCATGCTCTGATACCACTGTTAGATTCATAATGAAGAAAACAACAGAAACATAATAGAAATAACTAAAGCAATCAAGAAACCATGATGAACAAAGATAAATAAATATTGGAAAAAAAGGCATACTCTATATTCATCAATGAGCAAATAATCATGTACATAGACGTACATATATAATACAAAAAGACCATAATTGTCGTGTAATTGTATAACAGTTAGGTAAACTAACTAACTTATGATTAGAGTTTTAACACTTCTACCTCTGGCACCACCCGCGAAGCTGAACCAAATTCCAGTGTTGTATGCGTCCCATGGTCGAGATCTCTACATAGAATCCCTTCATTCCCTCTGTGAACTCCTTCGTTTTACGTTTCACTATGATTTCACAAATCCCTTCACTCCCTCCGTGAACTCCTCCTTTATGCATCCTTTATGTGTTTCATTGTGATTTCTTGGATGCTTCCAGGGAGAACGCCCCTGTAAGCATAGTTACCAAGTTCAAATTCGATATGGGAAAAACTTCAGTATCAATTTTTCAATTTGAAAAAAATCGTCAAAAACTTGTCAATATACTTAACTAATATTTACCATATTCAAACAGAACCGATCATTTTGACTTCTATTTTAGTTAAATAAAACTCAAAATATCTAAAATAATAGTTCATGTGTCACTTCAAGGATTAAGATGCCAAGAGACACTCCCTATTGTTCCTATTGATCCTTGCTCTGCCAAGGATATAAGAACAACTCATTGGGTCTTTTTTTCATGGTGGTGTGGGGCTCTATTATGTTGGAAACATGTCAACGAATTTCCTCATGCGGTCATATGCACATGCATGCAGCTATGTTAATGCGCATGCATGCAATCTTATTATGAACTGTTCATGTAACTATGTGATCTATTCATGATCAGTCTGTGTAACTGAGTGATAGATGTTATATATACGAGCATACCCATAGAGGTGTGAGTGCAATGTGTAGTGAGTGCAAGACACAATACTGAGGTGTTGTGTGTATGAGAGGAGATGATGGTTGTATGCCTGGGTTGGCTACTGTAATTCTCCCTTGAATAAAAAAATATTTATTATCATTGCTCGTGGTTTTTCCCTGCATTGGGTTTCCACATAATCACTATGTCAAATTGTGGGATTGTCGTGTTTGGTTTAATGCATGTTTGATCTTGCCTGTTTATGCTTTGTTTTGCTTCCACTGCTCAACAAGTGGTATCAGAGTAGGTGAACTGAGTTGGATGAGATCTGGCATGTGAGGACGAGATCACATTATTCTTTACCCTAACACTTTTGGCACCTATCGGGAGGAACATTGACCTTGGTATATGCAAAGAGCATTTGGGTGATCCGAGTGTTGTGTGTTGGAAAAGGAGCGATCTGAATGTTGTATGTTGGAAAAGGGGTGATATTCATTGATCCTTACCGCATGCAGAAGGCGTGATAACAATAATAACCTGCGGAGCGATACTTGTGGAATGATCATCGTGGAAAAACATTGAACATAAGGTATATGCAGAGAGCTCGAGAGAGGTATGAAAGCGTTTGTATTATTATGCACATGAAGGATCCTATTTAAAATTAAATGAAGTGGAGGATGGTTTTTTAAGTAAAAGGCTTGAAGTCATATATATGTTTTGACCAGTCCACCCATGTTTAAAGGTCAGCCCACATTTTTTAAATGTGAAGAAAACATCATTTTTTTAAGAGGGTTATATACATATTGTTTTTAAAGGAAAGAGGGTTGAAGTTTATGATAATGGGTAAAACCTTTACAAATATATATGTGGTGTGTGATTCAACCTTGAAATATATAATATTGTTCCTACCACATTAAGAAGCTTAGTATTATAAGTTGTAGGTTTTTTGGGCGGTTTGTGCAAATGGTAAAAGTGCAGGGTTCAAAGTTTGAGGTGGAGAAATTTAGCGGTAAGAATAGCTTTGCGCTATGGAAACTCAAGATCTGAGATCTGTTTGTGCAACAAGGATTGCAAAAATCCTTGGCTGGAAAGTCAAAGAAACCGACAAGCATGACAAATGAGGACTCAGAGGATCTGGATGCAAGAGCCCTCAATACTATTTGTTTGTGTCTGGCAGATGAGGTGTTGTTTAACATCGTTGAAGAGAAGACAACAATAGGTTTTGGACTAAACTGGAGAGTCTGTATATGACAAAGAACTTGTCAAATGAAATCTTCTTGAAGAGGAAGTTGTACAGCTTGCGGATGAAAGAAGGTAAGAAAATTACCGATCACTTAAATATTTTCAATACTCTGATTTGTCAATTAACTAGTATGGAAATAAAATTCAAAGATGAGGACAAGGCAGTTATACTACTATGTTCGTTTCTTGAGCCTTGGGATCATCTGGTCACAAATGTGTGGTTTAACACAACAGATGCCATTGGTTATGACATTGTTGTGGGAGCTCTGTTGTCTGAGGAAATAAGGAGAAGATCTAGTAAGGAAACCTAAAAAATAAAAGCAATGGTGGTCAGAGGTCGATCTATAGAAGGAGGGAAAGATCAGAAAGGTACAACTAGGTCTAAGTCAAAAGATAGTAAGGGTAAGGCAAAATGTTGGTTTTGTGGCAAATCTGGGCATCTCAAGAAAGATTGTTAGAAAAGACAACAAGCATCCAAAGAGGACTCCACAAAAGAAGAAAATTCACCTACAGGTATGGTTGATGAAGTTTTGTCTATTTGTTGTGTCTCACCACCTGTGTTCAGATAGAAGGTGTAGGGCGGTGATGGTTGGGTCACGGTGAAATAATAAATAAATAAATAAATGTATTTTCTTTGGAGTTGTAGAAATTATTGATTGCATGTAAATGGACATATGTCTATAAGACCTAGATAGGAATGCATACCCCTGGTTTATCAAGTCACCTATGAAAAGTCTAGACCTAGATTTAGGTAGATTGAATATGTGGGGGTCATGTGTGTTGAGTTAGCCTTAACTCTGTGAAAGAGTTAATGAGTTAAATATGTTTTTATGTCAAGGCAGGTGGTTTTTTGGGTCCATGTGTTTTAGGTATCCCGTGGTATTGTGTCCATGGATTGCATTTAATGAAGCCTATAAAAGGCTTGGTGAACTCCATTATAAATGGGCCTGGAGGTAAGCGATGAAGGCTTACTTGGTCGGTTTGGCTAGATTTGGTCAAGGTTGTTCGAATGTAAAATTCAAGGTGGAGTAGTGTGTCCATTTTAGAAAGGTGGGTCTGTAGAAAGGTTGATGTGTTGGCAGATCAATCAAGTGTTTGAGAATATATGGTGAAGGTAAGTTCATATCCATGGAACTTAGAAAGTATTGCAAGGAATTTGGGATTGAATAGGCATGTTCAGTAATGCCAAGTTGCAGCAATAGTTGTGGACAGAAGCAATTGTGCTATCTGGTAACTCGGTCACCATCGGTTGCAAAAGACGGGAAGATTCAGGAAGAGGTATGAACAGGTCATTTGGTAATTACTCAAATGTGAAATTATTCAGTTGTGATGCTTATGGTTTTTTATTATCTTTCTAAGTAGGACCCAGATCAAACAGGTAGATCTTTGGTATGGTTATGATGTTAAGGGGTGCAGACTTTGGGATCCTACTACCCACAAAATCATCATGGATAGAAATGCATTTTTTGATGTATCTCCTTTTATAAAATCAAACATAGTAAAAGATGAAAGGTTCAAAGCATGACTGGTAGCATAAAGGTATTTGGAAGGTATTGATTTCCATGAAAGTTTCTCACCAATTGTTAAAAACTTGTTTATATTCATGTTGTGTTAGCATTGGTTGTGATAGTACAACTAGATGTTAAAATTATTTTACATGGATTTTTTTGGATAAGGGGATGTATATGGAACAACCAGAACGATTAGTTCAGAATTGCAACATGAGATTTGTTTGCAAACTCAAAAATCATTGTATGGACTAAAGCATGCTAGGAAAATTGTACAAGATGTTTTATTCCTTCATGGTGAGCTAAATTTTACAAGAAGTGAGTATAACCATTGTGTTTATGGTATATTCATTATCTTGGTGTTATATGTTATGTTTGTTGCAAGCATAAGCATGGTTGATATCAACAGGTTGGCTCACTTGGTTAGGACATTTGTTATAAAAGATCTGGGAGCAACAAAATAAATCTTGGGCATGGAAATACATAGAGACATGAAATATGGTAAGCTTGGTATCACAACATAAGTATGTGGTGAAGATACTCAGAAAATTCAGTATGAATAATGTGAAACTGGTAAAATCACTTTGGCTTTCCATTGTAAGTTCTTTTTAGGTTTATGTCCTAATTGATGAAGAAGAAAATGGTTATATGTCTCGAGTATTATATGCTAGTAGGAAGTTTGATTATTGCGATGGAGAAATGGTCAACATTTCACATGCAGTTGGTGTTGTCAGTAATCACAAGGAGAAACCAGGTGAAGAGAATGGAAATGGGTGCTTCAAACATAGAAGCACAAGTATCATGTACAGTGGTTGCAGTGATTTGGTCTTTGGTTATGATTCATGAGATTTGGACAAGTGCATCGGTCTATTAGACAGGTTACTGATGGAGACAGAATAGTCCATGCTGGAGTGAATCGTGCATGCATGTTCACGTAACGATATTGTCAGAGAAGTTGTGGAGCTGTGATGGTGTTTGGCTTCTCTTGACTTGCAGAAAAAGTGATGAATTAATTAAGAGCATGATATATCAGGTAAATTGTTGTCAAGGTGGAGATTGTTGGAAACATGCCAACGAATTTCCTCATGCAGTCACATGCACATGCATGCAGCTATGTTAATGCACATGCATGCAATCTATTTATGAATTGTTTGTGTAAGGTGTGACTGCAATGTGTAGTGAGTGTGTGAGAGCAAGACACAATATTGAGGTGTTGTGTGTATGAAAGGAGATGATGGTTGTATGCCTGGATTGGCTACTGTAATTCTCCCTTGAATAAAATAATATCAATTATCATTGCTCGTGGTTTTTTCCTACATTGGATTTCCACATAAAGCACTTTGTCATTTGTGTGATTGTTGATCTATTGTGTTTGCTTTGTTCTTCTCGATTTTTATGCTATGTTTTTCTTCCGTTGCCCAACATATTCTTCTAGTTAAATTATATTATCATTACTCTACTTGCTCAACTGAGTACATAATATAAGTAAAGAGGTTCAAATACCTTATATCCTTCACTCATAATCTTTCTATTACTCATAATCTTTCTATTGCTTATTTATGAGAGAATGTAAGGAAATGTGTGGTTTTTTAAATTCTCGTTCTAGTTGATCAATCTCATTAGATAGAGGTTTGGTGATCCCATATCCAAATGATATTTCGAGTTCTATTGGAATCCCACGGAATTTGATGAATAATTCGGTCGAATCGAAAGAATTGACGAATTTTCAAATTTATTTCATGGATTCGGTTGCATTTGGTAACTATACCGGGAAGCCTTGCCAAACCCCCCTGGCCCAGAACATTTTCGTCCCTGAATCCACTGGTGGCGATGGAGAGTTCCTTGTAAGTGAATATATGGGGCCAGAACTACTCCCAATCTTCGATCTTTTCTCTGTATTTCTCTCTTTTGAAACACAGCCACAAATGCCAGCGAGAAGAAAACCATAGGGACCACTGTAACGCCGGCTTTAAACACTAAGATTAGATGCTTGGAATACTTGTTAGCAAATGACGATAGGATCGAGATATTGAGGGGGGTGTCGTGCCTTCCGTGGTGAAGCTCCACGCAAGATCTCAATGGTCTGCAACTGAAATGTTACCCGTAGCCGTTGAAAATCCAATGATAATCTTCTCTTGTGTAAATCTTTGCAGATTGATTTTCAGATATATCAGCCAACTCTGCGGTCTCTGCAAGTCAGCTGGCATGACGCTAGCGTTGAGGCGGATAATTTGAGAATTATCGTAATCTATCTAGGCCGGTATGTTCCGTCCGCTCTTGAGGCTCAATCCCTAGAAGTCATCCCAGACCAATAGTCAACATTCTTGGACCGGACCGAGTCGAGGTTGTTGATGTCTATGCCAACATGGTTTCCATTTAAGTCATTGAATTCCACACTTTGGATCGTATCAAAATCGACTGCGAACAAGTGATTATATGGTTTCCCGTTGTTGGTATCGCGAGATACTCTGATGCCAGAGTTCCCATGCGAGTTGTGTAGGGCGTGACAATAAAGGAAATTTCGTGCCCCCTTGAGTTAGAGGAGGGTGGGACCATGCTAAAAACGAAGAAATTGTTGAAGGAAGAAAGCGTCCCATTGCTTTTCCTCTGCACGGGAATCGACTACAGCGCCCGACTAAGCATAAAACGCCTATGATTTGCGAGGGCGAGCGCGGATTAGGAGCGGATGAGTGAATCATTTGCCTCAGGGTCATGTTGGTTCCACTGAAGACAAAAATGATAGGAAAAAACTAGTATTACAAGGGAGAAAAAGGATATAAGGGTAAGGCTATTGACACAGGTTTTTAGAAATGTTGTATTTCATGCGTGCAGATAGAATTCATGACCACACTAGAAATGAATAGATGGATGCAATGGTAATATTTATTGCTCAACCAATAATGGAGAAATGAATATTAGTCTAAAGAAACTCCCCACTGATTTTTTCATTTAAATAAGAGATTCTCAAGCATTTCCAGACATACAAGAATCCAAAAGTTTGAGAAACCTCTGCTCAAACAAATGTAACTACAAGATGTGTTGTCACAACCCAACAATCTCCACTTTGACAACAATTTCTTTATATGTTTCTCGACGAATCAAACATTACATTCCTGCAAGCTAAGAGAAAGTGAACACCACCGTAGCTTTTCTAACAATACTGGTTGCGTGAACATGTGTGCACAGTTTGCTCCAATATGGACTATTTCACTTCTACTAAATCAACATAACCAAAAACTAAATCACCACAACTAGTGTAGGTGATACTCATTCTTCTCAGATACCGAAGCACCTATTTCCATGCTCTTTACCTGGTTTTTTCCTGTGTCCACTAACAACATGAACTACATGTGAAATATTTGAACATTCCATCATAATCATCAACATTCTAACTGAATTTGCATAATGTACACGAGACATATAATCATTTCTTCCTTACTACTAGGACATACACATGAAAAAAGATTACAATGGAAAACTAAAGGGATATTTACCAGTTTCACAAAGTTCATATTGAACCTCATCAGTGACAACCATATCTTACCATTTTTCTCGTCTTTGTATACTTCTATGCCCAAGATTTGTTTTTTTGATCCTGAATCCTTCATAAAAAATTCAAGCCAACTAAGTCTTTAACCTGTTGATCTCTACCATGATTTTCTTGCAACAAGAATATCATCAACATAACACCAAGATAATGAATATGTCATAAAAACTCACTTCTTAAGAAACTTTGGCTCACCATGAAATAATCAACCATCTTGTACCTTTGACTAGGTACCTTGTGCCATACAATGATTCACTGAGTTTGCAAACAAATATCCCTTTTCGATCCTAAACAACTTCTCATGGTAAAGATCTTTGTTACTAATGATTTGTGGAAAATAAGATCCCACAATACATATCCCTTAGCTCCATCACCATAACCAATAGAGATATAAAAAAAAAATCCCTTGACCAAATTCGGCCAAGCCAGCCAAGTGAACATTCACCCCTCAACTCTAGGTTAATTTCAATCTAATCCCTTTAAAGGCTTCATTATATGCAATCCATGGGCTCTAAAAAAACACTAACTACCAAACCATTTTCCCAAAATCATGACTCTTGACCTAACTTTCCCTCCCTTTTCATGACCAAAACACTGACCAAACTTCCCTCAAAGTCAGGGTATCCTAAAATACCACATGCTCTCCCCTATCACCTACTAGGTCATCTAGACTCTACTAGTGAAATTTCAAAATTAAGGTATGCATTTTTAACCAAGTCTTACAGTCATATGCCCATTTACATATAAAAAAGTTTTAGCTCCACCTTGAACTATGCATTCAAAAAATATCCACCTTGTCATTTCTTTGATCTCCATCATCAAAATCCAACTTGAATATCCATATCCCACCTCTATTTTGTCACCACCCATGTTAGACATTTATTTCTTAGGTCCATCGCCAACTACGATATTTTCGACTTTTACCTCTATACAACACAAATTCCCACTCGGTGCAACCTTCAATCTATCAACACAAACAATATTCCACACCCAAAATATTCTGGCATATCATGTCCATCACCAATTCCATCGTAGCCCTCAATTATCTAAGAAAAAATTTGACACACCAAGTTGGGTAGACTCCTTATATCCATAAGATGGGAAGTTGAACGATCGACTTTGAGGAACTTCACATCCCATTTGTCGATATCCACTATGGATTCCATGGGACGAGGAGGATGGTTGACATGATCCATGCAATACTTAATAACCTTTTCAAAAATCTTATCGGATACTCCAATAGATGAATGGGGTTTTAAATACCCATTGCCTATGTTGGGTTCATATTTTTACTGTTTTATTGCAATGATCGAATCCTTTTTGCACCGATATTATATATGCTATGCTTCATATTGGCCATTTTGAAGGAGTTTCAAAGGTTTTTATATCAATTCATCATGGATTTGCATCAGGTATGTATAATTGATGTTTTTACAATGATTTTGAGATCAATTCAGTTCAATTCGATGTTTACAAAGATCTAATGCATGGTTTGTGTGCAACAGGGAAAAATCATGGTCCAATCCTCCATCTGGTACCTCGTCTGACACTTCATCCAGCACCCCATCCAGTACACGATCCAACACTCCATATGGAATGCGATCCAACACTTAGAGCGCACTGGAGCTGGCGGTTGGTACATTGGTGGCCTATGGTGGATGAATCGACAATATGGGTTTTGTACCCCCTCGTGGCCTCCAGCTACAAAGTTCGATACACTTCAGATTGGGTGGTTATGGTGATCGTTGAGTGGCTCATAGATTTTCTAGAAGTCGATGCTGTTACAAACTCATTTAATGAGTTTTCCATTTTTAGAGGAGGTCGACCCTTCCAGTGGTCGACCTCTCGAGTTGTAACTTATCTATAAATACCACTATCAGTGGCACGACAATAGACATGATTTTTAATAAGAATTTCATTGTGTAATTGAGACATTCTCCGCAAATTGTATTCTAGATTTCATTTTTTTATTAATGACAGAATTGCGTTGAGTTAAGCCTGCGTTTTATTTTTGGAGAGTATCCACGACCTACTGGGGGGCCCACCAGTCGTCTAGGTGACTGTATATCAATAGGTATCATGTGTTTATTTTGTTGCTTAATTCGAATCCATACTTGTTTATTTGTTGTATGTATTTTTCAGTTTCAATTACTGTACATGCCAATTATAATTTGATTATCTAATTCGTCTTTCCTTAAATTGCAGATTTATTATAGGAGCTGGTTAATTATCATGCTGTGTCTCTTATTTCTTAGCAATGAATCGTCATGTAGGATACTAACTTAGATAGTGTATTGAATTCTTAATTTGGTTTTGGCAATTAAAACAGAGCATTACTTATACAGAGGACTAGTGTAAGCACAATTTTAATTTAAGATCGTTTACAAGCTTTGATGGATTAATAGTTTCCAATTTACTAGCTGTAATCAAGCTAAATTTAATTACCAGTTCAGTTAAGTCTTCATAGATCTATTTTTCTCATTAATCTTTCCTTAGTGTGATAGGATAGAGATATATTTTGGCGTTATGTTTTCTAAAAGCATTCTAGTTTTGAAATATGAGTTTTAATGATAGGATTAGTTCAGTTTAGATTATAAAATCTCAGTTATGGATTTGAATTGTAATTTTAATTAGAAGAGTTTATTTGAATCAAGATTTTTCATCATGAGTTCATGAGTTTATAAATTTCCTTGAACTAGTATAAGAGTGTTTTTAATCGTTGATGATTGATGCATGAAGTTTAGAGATCACATGGATTTCCGATATACTTCGTGTTGCTTCTATGATGGAAAATATTTCTTTATATTTCCTTATTCACACTTTCTATTTCTTTGTAGAAGTTAGCATTGAATTAATCCCTCTTGAAATGTCACTAATAGTCAGATGTCATCGTGATGTTATTCGTCACCAAAGACATAATCATCATCTTTGAATACTCTTTTTCTTGTTATTACAAATTAAGAATAGTTTTGATTGATTAGAATTTGAATACAGTCATGATGTTTTTATTTTTTATTAAGTAGGTTAAGATTTCTCCTTTGCAAAATAGAAATGATTATGAGTTCTTTTTAAGAATAGAGTTCACTTGTCGAAATAGTTTTGATAGGTTAGTTGTCTACTTGCTTATTTGCTTAAAAATAAAAAGATCAAAAGTAATTTACTTGTTGTTGCTTACTTAAAAAGGTTGAATAGATTAACTTTTTTAAGATAGGTTATGAATTGTTCTTTTAGAAATAATCCATCAATCCATTGTTTGAAGCTGCTTAGGGTAAATATTTCAAGCTTATTAATAGAATTTGCTAATTGATGAAACATGAAAAAGAGTCATCTCTTAAGTAGATTGATAGAGTATTGATCCTTAGGTAGACCATCCCCTTAGTTAGACAATACTTCCATTAGATTTTCTGCCTTGGCTCATACAGTGCCACAAATCTAAGTTTACTTACCCCGAGTTGACAATTTAATTGAGGGAATTAGTGCATATAGAATACCCTTCATTTTTGGCATCATTATCGGGGAGTTGTCTTAAGGTAGGAAATAGTTAGGGAGTAGATCATTTATGAACCTTAGCATTAGTTTGGTGGTGGGGGAACTTTAAGATGATAGGTAAGAACCTATGCATCTGTTATAGTAGGTTGCCCCAAACCCAATGGTAGTTTTTCTTCTTTACTTTCATGAACAAACCTATGGACCCAAAGGGCAGATACATTAAAACCAAACCAAACCTTTCGACCAAGGTTCCTTCTAACCTTTTTGGAGGGAGGAACACTCCACCCATAAACTTCGCAGATCGATACTGTAAAGTAGGGGTTAGCTCAACCCAAAGAGATAAAGCAGTCTCTGAAGAGACCAAAACAGGGAGCACTATAGAGCAGAAAATTGAAACATCGATAATAGTGGGACAGGAGGCAAGACCACTCGAGCCTTCATTAGAACCAACCAACACAACCTTTGTTTTTTCACCACCATCAGGGGACCCTAACTTTGTAGACATCATTGACCTTGAACATGTGAATACTCTGTTTGGTAGTTCAACCAATATAATTGTTTCCCAAGTAGAAACAAAAACTTTGGCACCAATAGTTTCAACTGGCTCGAGTAAAGTCCTGGATATCCAAACAGTAGAAAGAACTTCCCATCAAAGGGATACCTTTCCTAGAAAAGAACCTTGGGATACTTTGTTATCTTCAAGGATAAAACCATTTAGGTACTCTCTCTTTGGAAACCAAACCTGTATGGATGATCAGGATGATCACAACCATGTAAGACACGAGGAGGGAGAAGAAGTTGGAAACCAAACCGAAACTACCTTCGGGTTTCAAATTTTGGATACCACACAGAATGTCAATATGAAGAACATTCCACTCTCGACACTACCCACCTTTTATAGTAAAAGAAGTGAAGACCTGGATACCTTCCTATTTGAGTTCTACATCTTGTGTAGGAGCTACAATTACTTGCAATATGCCCAGAAACTAAAACTTTTTCCTGCCACCCTCAAGGATTCTACACTAAGATGGTTCAAGGGGTTGGGAGAGTCCAGTATTAGGTCTTGGGAAGTCATGAAAGATATATTTCTTAAAAAATACCAATACTACTGCAAGTCCAAGGATTCTCATAATGATATTTTCAAAATCCAACAATTAGAGGACGAGAATATTGAGGATTATATGGAACAATTTGCTTATATCTCACAAAAATCGAAGTACCATGACCTTCCATATGATGCAGTCAGGGCTCTTTTCCTTAAAGTTATTTAGGAAGAATACCTAGAGACACTTAACCTAATGACATCAAGTGACATCTCCCATAAACCATTTACTAAAATATGTGAAATGTGTAGGAATTACTTGAGGAGTAGAGCCAAAATGAGGAAAAGTGTTCAAGATCCTTATAGTAGAAACCTAAAAGAAATTAGTTCAGGTGGTATCACAAGGGTAGAGATAGGAAACTTTTTGGAGAACTTCAAAATGGATATCTTAAGTACAATAGGTTCCCAGTTGGACACCCTAAAAATTAAAAATAAACAGGAGGAGGAGAATGCAGCAATGAGCATATTTTGCCCAAGATGCAAGAGGAAGCATTCCTCAAGGGAATTCCCATTAGATAATATTTTAGTTTGTGTATTTTACACTGAAGACCACCCAACTGAAAAGTGCCCATCATTTCCTGGTTTGTTATCCATCTACAGAAGTGGGTATCCTGGGGAATCCTCTTATGCACCTAGGAGGCCATGGCAGCCTAGGAGTCAGCCTACATACCTAAATATACCACCTCAAGTTCCACCTTATTATCAACAACCACAACAATGGAACTCACCGAGTTGGAAAAACTGGTCTACATAGTATCACCATCCTTGGCTACAAGGATGGAGATGAGGGCATACCCAAAGAAACCCTCAAGCTCCACCTGTCCCTATGCCCACTCATCCTTACCCCTAGTTTCCACCGAACATCCCACAGCTTTTGCCAGGTTTTTTCCCCCCACCTTTACCTCATATTCCACAACAACCCCAACAATACCAGAATACAAGATCCCTAAGATTGACACTATTATCGGCACAACCAGTTCCCAACCCTAATAACAAACCAACTCAACCTATTCACAATGTTTAGATGCAAGCCTTTCTGATGTATGTTATTTCTCTTGTTCCATTGCAAGAGATTCAACTAAGGTCGGGGAAAGCTATGGATAGGCAGAGGCCTTCAGTAGTCATCCGGGAAGAAGAAGATGATGAAACTCCCAAACAATCCATGGATAACACTAAGTGGGAAGATGTTATCATTCCTAAAGACCAGGAACCCAAGCTTCCCCAAAATGAATCTTCACAAATTACAAAATCCCCTCCTTATCCAGAAAGATTAGTGATTGAGAAACCTACCACTCAACCGGAATTTGGCATTTTGAATGAATTGAAGAATATTTGTGTCAAAATTCCCTTACTACAAGCCATAAAGGACATTCCAATTTACAGTAAGGTGGTCAAAGAATTATGTATTAAGAAGCCAGGAAGGAAGCAGAAGGATCCTCCAATAGTACATTTGATAGGAGAACTCTCTGAGTACATATCAGAGTAGCCTAGGGTCACAAAATATGGGAACCCGGGGAACCCCATAGTAACCATAACCATTAATAAGGTTCCCATCATAAACACTCTCATAGACCTAGGGGAAACCATCAATGTTATGATTGTTACTACCTTGGAGAAATTACAGTTAAAACCTATCCTTAGACCTACCCCAACTATTTTGGAATTAGCAAATAATACAAAGGTTATACCTGAAGGAATATTGGATGATATCATAGTTACATTAGCCTCATGGGAGTACCCAACATACTTTCTTGTCATTCATTCAAAGGATCCTACCAAAGGGCATCCCTTTATTTTGGGAAGACATTGGTTGGCCACAACCAATGGATTTATTGGTTGTAGAGAAGGTGAAATGACCATCTCAAATGGACTTTCTATATAGAATCTCACCATATACCCACTAGCTCAACCTATCATGGAAAATATATGGTGGCTTGAATGTCCATACAAGAATGAGGACTGGGAAGAACTCATTTTTCCAAGTGATCATTCTTGGGCACTTTAGGAGAAAACAACAGAAAATGTGCTAAACTAGTTTATTTCTACTATCACGTGTGTTGATTTTCCACAATCTTTTCCCCAATTTGAGTACATGTTTGGGGAAGAATTTCAGGAACAATTGGACCCATCAACTTTGTCTTTGGCATCTTTTATTTTTGAGATATATGAGTCTGCCACATCATATACCATGCCCTATGAGATTAGTCCAGGGAAATTTCTACATATAAATTTTGGACTAGATGCAGACCAACAAAAGAAGTTAGTAAATGTCCTTAAAAAAAATCAGGGGCATTCACTCGGGAATACACTGATATGAATGGTATACACCCTAACACATGCATTCATCACATATATACATAGGCATAAGTAACACCTGTTAGGAAACCCCAGAGAAGGATGAACCTGACACTCAAGGATATAGTAAAAGAGGAGATACAAAAGTTATTGAATGTCGGATTTATTTATCCCATCCCTGATAGTAAATGGGTATCCCCTCTTGTAGTTGTTCCAAATAAAGTAACTGGGAAAAGGAGAATTTGTGTCGATTTTCAGGAGCTTAATAAGGCCACTCTAAAGGATTATTTTCCTTTCCCTAGGGTTGAGGTTTTCTGGGCAAGTCCCATAGTGCAGGAGATAAGTCAAATTTTCATACCAAGACTCTTTCCCTGGGGAAATGTATGAAGCTTCACCATGCCATCATTCCATTTCATTCTCTCATCCAGATTCTTCATTTACTTGGTCCTGGCCCTCAACTTCCAGTTTGCATAATCCTTGTCCTTTAACTAGTTTAGCAAGTTTTATTTCTAGATCACATTCTTGGACTACTGCCATCCAGTTCCCTCTTCTTTCCCCCATATATTGTTGAGTGAATAGGGACCAGACTGCGGGGTGAGGCACGATTACTTTGGTATGGTTCTTGAGGATGTAAGATATGAAATGTTTTACTTCTTTATAAATTGCATAAACATGTTTATCTATAGCAGGATAATTTAGTTCGACTCCTTGGAGGTTAGTGCTCATGAATGACACAGGGGCCTCGTTGTTGTCATCATTCTTCTCAGTCAATAATGCGGCGAACTATTGGTCAGAGGCAAAAGTATAGAGGAAGAAATCTCTATTAAAATTGGGACTTCATAACATGGGGGCTTGAGATATAGCAGTTTTAAGATTGTTGAAAGAATCATTTAATTCATCATCCCACTTAAATTCAACATCTTTGTGGATCATTTTTTGTAATGGTGTAACAGTCTCAACGAAATCAGGTATGAATTTTCTTACAAAATTGATTTTCCCAAAGAAGGATTGCATTGTGTTTTTTTTGTGAGGTAACGGGAGTTGAGTTGAAGCTTTAACTCGCTCAGGGTCTATGTTGCTGGGAAAATCTCCCTACGGACTAGCAANACTATGCATGTATACTACTTATATACTAACGGGTTAGAAATCCAAACATATACTAATCAAGCTATAAAAAGTTCATGAATTGGGACGGGAAATTCATTTTCTTTATTACTTTGAATGAGTCAACTTACAAAAGTTGAGACCGGCCACCGCTCCTCAAACCTGATCCCGGGCTCCTCTTCCTCTATCCTCCAATTGCTTTGCTTTGAATCTCCTTTGGCATAAGGAAAGGCTAAAGGGTTGGGACAAT
>SNQJ01S0018697.1:75684-102286 GCA_010110895.2 Picea sitchensis
TTGATTGATGGTCACTATCTGGCCCTCGTGTGGAAACAAAAAGACCTAGAAAACTGTAGCAACCACAACTTGCATAGCATAAGTCCAACTCCATCCTAACAAGAGGTTATAGTCGAGGGGAGCATCGACTACCTCCACTTTGACACACATGGTATTTCATCCTAACTGCACGGTGAAAGAAGGAACAATGCCATGTGGTCAGAATGAACGATTGTCGAAAGCAGTGAGGAGAGTAGGCGATGGAGACAAAATGGGCTGGCCAATGGCCTTCTAACATGCCAATGACATAACGCATGTGGAGGTGCCCTCATTGACCACTGTGTGGAATATATTCCGAGTAAAAGTTTTTGTGGGATAAGCCACTACTATCTGAAACACTACGTGGTAAGGCATACGAAGTTTTAAGTCGGTTGTATCTAAGATGATGGTACCCAGATTACAAGTCTCAGTAGAGCCCAAAGCGGTTAACAAGGCTTTCCTCTGAGCAGGGCATCTTTGGAGGACCTCCAAAGCAGACATCGCACAAGGGGTTTGTGATAAATCTTCCACCACAGAGTAGTTTTGGGCAGCTCTTGCATTTGGGTTATGAGAAGCTTTTTTAAATGCACCTTTTGGAATGTGTGTTATTATTTCTCCCAACATCTTCTCAATATGTAGAGGAAGAGATGGGAGATCAGCTTCTTTACCCTTCTCAGAAGTACTTGGTTTATTATAATCGTGCACTCTAGTCAATATGAAAGCATCACCCCTAACCATATATACGTTCGTGGATGCAGGGTTGTTCAGAGGCAGGTAGGTTTCTTGGATGTCCCCTTCCATGCTTGCAGAGGCTTGAGTTTGATTTTTCCCATGTTGAAATGGATTAGTCAACACCGCCTGTTGTTGTTGCGTGACAAATTTTTGGGCCTTTGCAAGTCGAGGACATAGATGGGTTGGGTGGTCTTCTGCGCACAAGTTGCATGGATACCTCACCTTTTGTTTTTCATTGTTGTCCCCGCCAACATTATCGTTGGGGTTTTTGTCCCCCTTACCCTTCTTTCGTTTTTTTTTCTTCCCTTCAGGCTGCTGGGTGGCCTTTGGGTTAGTCGACTGCACTGTGTGTACTTCCGACGTTTTGGTAGGGGGGAGTAGCCAAAGCAGTAGTTTGGCTGGCCGCTGTGTGTTGTATGGATAACTATTGCAACTGCTTTGTCAATTGCTCAGTGGGCTTGGTTTGTGCTGAACCGACAATACCATCTGCATGTGGTCCAAATCTCTGTCTAGTTTTATCCAGTATTGAACGTGGTGCATCTGGCAAGATGTTGTATAATAAACCGGACTGAGAATAGATGAGCTCAAACTGTTGAGCCCTCATGATGGCATCTTCTTCAGAGAAAACTCCTGATGTCATAACGTCTTTGGATAACTATGGGACCAAAGACTTAAGGAACCACTCAAGTAGGAATGCTGGTGGGAATGGTACCTTGATTAAACTCTTCTGGCATCTCCATTCTCGGATGTCATCAGAGATATGGTCCGCTATTGTCTATTCGAAATTGGCGAGCATCTCTGTTCCAGTGTCGTATCTCACAGGTAACTAGAAATGGTTCAGAAAAGCCATCGCCAGTTCGCCAAAAGAAGAGTATCTTGAACGATCAAGCTCAATGTACCATTTTGCGGCACTCCCAATGAGAGTACGTTGAAACAATCACAACTGTATGGAGTCATCTTTCAATGAGTTAGATGAACACCAAAGATGGAAGGTAGTCACATGATATCCTGGATCTTCGTTAGGCTTGGCTTCAAACTTTGGAATGTCCGAAGGCAATTTCGTCGGCATAGGAGGCCAACGCAAATCATGACAAATAGGGTCATTCAACAACCTTGTCAAATCTGGCAAGTGTAAATTCGTTAGGAACGGTAGTTTGGGTTGTTGCTGATAACCTGGGAAAAAGGGACCTGGAGTTTGACTAGCACCAGGTTGCCAGGAAAAGTTTGGCTGCTGGCCCGGATTCTGGTAGAAACCATGGCCCTAGCCAGCGTAAGGATTTTGCATATGTGGAGACATCATCGGCTGATTTCCAAAATGGGATATAGATTGTTGGGTATGCATTGTATTCGAAGTACTTTGGGAGGGATTACCTCATGTCGGTCCCGTGGGGATATGCATAGTAGCTTGTTTGGGGTTCCATTGATTGTGGAAAGAATTACCCCAGATCGAAATTTCGGAGGAGGGAACAGATCCCTGCCCTGAATTCTAAGGTCCTGCTAGGTTTTCCCCCTATGCAGGAATAGTACCTTGCACAGGAGTAGATTGTCCAAAAATGGCGTTGCCCCCAGTCGGGAAAGTGGCTGACGAGAAGGTGTTGTTACCAAACGTTTTGTTCAAAGAAAATGGTGTCGAACCTACCAGCATACTATGCGAAGGTGGTCCTTGACTCCCCGCTCCAAATAAACTATTGTGTGTAGGTTGCTCGATGGAGTGTTGATGCGAGCCACCGAGTGAAGGGGACAAAGGAGGGATATGACCCCCTCCATAAGGGAAAGCGTTAAAAGGAGTAGGAGTGCCCCCCATGTGACCTTATAGAGGAGCGCTAGAGCTCCCTGCCCCCAGACCCAAAGTCTATAAAGTGGAGTAGGAAAGTACAGGACTTGTACCCGAACTAGGCATCCCATATGAGAACGGAGGGCCTGTCGCACTTGGTGTAAAAGGGGTTGTGGCCGCCACCAAAGATGGAATCGGACCACTATGCGAAGTAGTTCTGGTTGAGACCATGGTGGCTCAGACTGACAATGGTGGACTAGGAGATGAAAGCTCTCCTCTGATGACAACCGTGGTGGGAATTGAAGAATTCCCAGAAGGAGTAACAACATTTGTTTCCATTACTGTGTGCGACACTGTCTGGCGCTCGTAAAATTGAATTGGTACAATGAAAGGTGCCAAGAAATCAGTGGTTGGGGTTTCAACCAGGACAAGAGCAGTTGCTTCAAGGTCCAAAATGGTCGATTCCTCCGGGGGTTGTTTGGGCATAATGGTTTGTAACCCGGTTGCTTCAAAAGACCCTTGTTGGTCTAGCTTTCGCCTTAATGGTGGTGGGGGTGGCTTGAGTGTAATCGACGGCAGGCCAAGAAGCCTTCGTGACTGGCGGAGCTCGGGATCCTCCACTGTGTGAGAAGATCTAAGAAACTCTAAGTTAGTCTAAACGTTTAAAAGTAACACACACTAAAAGATCCCTAGAAGATAAGAAAGACAAATACTAAATTAATTGGAAGAACAGTTACAACAACCAACATTAGAGCAACTTACCGATGCAAGTGCAACTCGAACACGGAAGCACCCTCCGGGTATACTCTGCAAAGCGTGGCCTGATGTCTATCCTAGGACCACGGTTTACCCCCGTAGTCACCTGTGTATGTCCCTAAAAAAAGATTGGCAACTAGGTTGCCAGCGCGCGAACAGTCACCAGGCGGGTACAGTCNCGAATCCCCGTGGCAAATGCAAACGATGGAATCCCAAAACAAGCCCTCTATATGTGTTCTCCACTACGATTGGTCCGGCTTTGGAGGGGTTATCTCCGTTACCTTTTCGCACGCGACCTCATGTTTATCCCATGTGTTAGAGGGGGGTCTCGAATAAATTTCACAACACTGGACTTAGACACTCCCTATCTCAAAATCCAATGTTTGATTTAAAATGGCCTTGAAGAGTTTCCTCTCCAAACTAATCCAAGGCCCTAGTCCTGAACTAGTTTGTGAACCCTAGAAACATAAAAGTCTAGTAGATTTTAAATTTAGCATTGATTTTATGGCTTTGTCTTACGTCAAGGGGTATGAAGGTGAAACTGATGATGTGTAAAAGACGAAAGCAAAAAATGAATAAAAAAGCTGGAAACAAAACTTTTACTGAATGCAAAATTTCAACAACTTTTCAAAAGAAATATTTTTAATTTTTCTAAGATTTTGGACAGCAAACTCAAAGGAATTTCACTCGACTACGAGCTACTTATGATCTAAGTGAACTGCAAAAACTTATGAAATAAAAGACTTTTCCCTGGCTAATAATGCAGAAACACACCTTTCAACCAAACAAGAAAATGAAAAGAGATTTWTTTATTTATTTAAATGCTAGTAAAGCAAGAAAGGAAAAATACCGACAAGCAAAAACCAAGAAAAACAATTTTGGCCTAATTGCAGATCGCAAAGAATCAGGTCAAAAATCACACACTAGCAATTCTTTTTTTTTATTTAAAACAATGACTCTCACTTGTCTAAAAACCTTTAAAATTCTTTTATTTTTAACTGAGAAAAAGAAGGCTAAGGATAAGATTAATCCTAAGCTACTGACTGCTCACACAGAGATTCAAACACCTGAGAGGAATAATTCTTATCAAGGGAAAGGATGACTGCCTTACCCTCAACAAAAATTATCATGTACAAACACACGACTGTTACTCAAACAGCACRCGTGTGAACGCGCGCTAGATAGAGACAGAGGGCATGTACACGTGGGCTGACCTTGTACAGGCCATGTGTATATCTAAATTCTGAGAAAAAACGAAAACAGACAGACCAAACCAGGAAGAGACCACTGATATTGATAACCAGGATCCCTTGAAGGCTTGGACACTCTTTTTGACAGAAAAACAAATAATGTAAGGAAAAAATGATAAGGCAAAAATAATCTGAGATAGGACTGCTAGCAAACAAGACTCAGACAGAACTCTAGAAAACCCCCTGAGAATGTGTGATTCTGACAGGGAAGAGGATGACTGCCTCTGAAGTTTTCTGAACTCTACACGCTACTGCTACCTCTTCAACGAGTGTTCACATGTGGGCTGTAAGAGAGTAGGGTACGGGCATAAACGTGCAGACCTTATGCAAGCCACGTGTACCTCTATGGGTCTCGAAAAACACAGTCAAACAAAAGACAGGGAAAGCTGGTATGGAAAACCAGACTCCCTGCTACCTTAGACCTTACAAAAACTAAAAAGAAAAGACAGGCAAGAAAAACTAGTCTTTAAAACTACCCAAAAACTAAATAAAATTCCAGGAACCCTAGAGAGTCTCCCCAGTATGGTCGCCAATTCTATTGTTGGGAAAATCTCCTTACGGACTAGCAAATAGAGTTCAGACTTTGCATGCAGATATGACCGAAGAGAAATTACTTTCTACCCTCATCCCTAGATTTAAATCCCCTTTTCTTAGTAAATGCATGGAAAGATCAACCTACCTCGTTCTCGACGTTTGATGTCGATCCTCCGTTGTGCTTGATTACTTGTTTACAATACTCCTTCTAATGTTGACCTGCGTCCAAGACAAGCAACAACTATGCATGCATACTACTTATATGCTAACAGGTTAGAAATCCAAACATATACTAATCAAGCTATAAAAAGTTCATGAATTGGGACGGGAAAAGCATTTTCTTTATTACTTTGAATAAGTCAACTTACAAAAGTTGAGACCGACCACCACTCCTCGAACCTGATCTTGGGCTCCTCTTCTTATGTCCTCCAACTTCTTTTCTTTGAATCTCCTTTGGCATAAGGAAAGGCTAAAGGGTTGGGACAATGGGAATACGTAAATGGGTAGAGTTTCTTTGCTATATTTTTCCTTCTCCAAATGGGACCCCTACCCCTTCTTTTATAGGCTAGAAGGAACTAGGTATTTGGACGAACCCTTGGCCATGCATGGCGGGGAGTTTCAATTAACTCGCCCATAGATTTTGTGCTCCGTTGGCAACTTTCCTTTTTTCATGCGTTTTTCAGTCCACACGGGCTGTTTTGGGTCAGCCAGCGTGTACACGCATGCAGTAATGGATTAGGGCACGTGGGCCTTTATAAAAGAGGATTTTCAAGAGAGTTGTTCAGCAGTGCTTTGGCAAGGAAGGGGTATGAGTTGGCTTGATGCCAGGTAAGCATGTGTGGTGCAATTTAGGGTTATAATAGTCTATACGAATGCCTACTTGGGATATAATATGACCTAATATCTTTCCTTCTTCCACACCAAAGATAGTTTTCTTAGGGTTTAAAGATATACCGTATTTTCTACACCTTTCGAAAATCTAGGTTAAGTGTTGGATGTGCTCCTCTCAGTTATTTGAATACACAGTTATGTCGTCTAGATACACTACCACACACTTGTTGATCAGCCCTCGAAACACTACGTCCATTGCCCTTTGGAAGGTTTCCCCTGCGTTGATTAACCCAAAGGGCATGCGTTTGTAAGAAAAAGTTCCCCACTTGGTTCAGAAGGTAGTTTTCAAACGGTGTTCCTCTGAAACCAGAACTTGGTTGTAACCCAAGAAACTGTCCAGTAGAGATAAAATCTCAGAGACGAACACGGTATGTAGGAGTTGCTCCATCGGTGGGACTGGGTAGTTGTCCTTTTCTGAAGATTTGTTAAGGTTCCTAAAATCTACGCATAAGTAGATTTCTCTCGAATTTTTCCTCACAGGAACCAGACTTGCTACCAATGCAGAATTTCTAACCTGGAAGATAATTTTGGCATCTAAAAGTTTCTTCAATTCCTGACACATGAGAGGTTTCAAGGATGGGTGATATTTTCAGAGCTTTTGTTGGAAGGGTTTCACTTCAGGTTTCAACAGGATAGTGTGTTGAATGATACGGGTATCATAAGTTTTTCAGATCTCGGTAGGACCACGCAAAGACATCTTGATACTGTTTGAAGAGTTTGAGATAGGCCATCCTTTCCTCTTTAGATGTTGTCCTACCAAGGTTTACGTTTTTTGGGTTTTTCGGGGTTCCGAGATTTATAGTTTCATGCATGGGACATGAACTATCGGTCTTAGTATTTTTGGGCCCCTTAAATCGTTATTTTAGGTAAAAAATGTTCTTTAAATTAGTTATCCCCTTCGAGATTGTGTGAGACTTTGATTTTTCAGTCGGTTGACCCATCCGAGGATCAGTTTCTGTTGATTGTTCCTGGAATACTTCATCGTCAATAGCTAAGTCTTTGAAATTATATTGGTTAGGCAGAAAACTTATGATCTGTTCATCTCCTTCAAAGACTTTCCAATTAGAAATGATGTTAGGCATCGATGGTTTGTAGAGTAGTTCCACAGTGAACCGAGAAGCTTCAAAATCTTCTAGAGGTGACAACCTTGAAGTAGTTGTGGCCAGGGAATCAACAAGGATATTCTTTTCTCTGGGTATTTCTGTGATATTGAAAGCTTCAAAATGCTCTATTAACCTATGCAGTTCCTGTTGATAATTATTTAGGCTTCAAAATGCTCTATTAACCTATGCAGTTCCTGTTGGTAATTGTTTAGGTGCGGGGAGTTGCAATGTATAGCATTCCTTACTTGTCTAACAATAATTTCATAATCCCCGAAAACCTTCAATTATTTGACGTTTAAGTCTATGGCTTTTTTAACCCCTGTACTAGAGATTCATACTCGGTGGTGTTGTTTGTTCATTCAAAATCAAGTCTACAGGATAGGAAATGACATTTACCCTTTGGATCAATGAGGATGCACCCTGCCCCAGACCCTTCCTGTGATTTAGATCCATCAAAGTATATGGTCCAAATTTGTGAGAATAGGTTATCTGTTTCCCCTTTCTTATCACTTTATTTCTCTCTTATCTTTTGTTCCATGATTTCTATCATAGTTTCTTGACAGAAGAGGGTTTCCTCTGTCTGTATCGGTGATTTCTCTTGAAACACCATTTCAGAATTTTGAGTGAGAGGGACATCAGATGAGAGAGGGAGAATTTGTCGAAGTAGGAATCACAGGAATAATTTCCTAGCACAAGGAAGTCTGTCGATGAGGGTTCATTTAGGGTTTCTAGATCAATGACCGTATGTTTTAGATATCTTTCCCTATCAATCCTAATCATATTTTTGTATCCCTTTAATGGTAACCAAAGGTGTGCCCAATCTATACTAAAGTATCCATTTAACTTCTCACACCAATCTCGGCTTAGTAGTAACCCATAAGCTTTTGGGATGTTTACTATAATGATGTCAATCACTTGCACAAACTTAGGATGCGTCGTTATTCTGATCATTACATCTTTGAGTTCTCCCATGACCTTCTCTTGGGTTCTGTCTAGTTGTATTACATGTTTATCACTCTTGAGAGGAACTACGTTTAGTTTTTTATAGATAGATAATGGAATAATGTTAGAGGATGCTCCTGAATCGACCAAACAGTTATGGAGATTCCTGTTGAAGAATTCAAATGTTAAAAGGAAAGGTGGGACAAAAGGTCTTCCCTTCTTATCTTCAGAACAAGTGTTCACAGTTGGTTTATTCCCTAGGTCTATTGTGATTAGATTTTTTCTTGGGTCAATGCTCGTCGTAGGATTTTCTACTCATTTCAAAGCCTGTAACAGGAAGTCCTTTTGCTGAGGGATCCTACAAATGTCCATGATTGATATATTAGCCTTCAACTTCTTCAAATCTTCAACTATGTTATAGTCAAGTTTGGGTGATTATAGGGTATGGATGCTTATAGGGTTCTTATGGGGAGAAAAAGGTGCTTTCAAGTGATTGAGGGTTGTATATACCCCCAAAGTTTGGGTAGTAGTGAGATCTTTCGAGATGGGCGGACCCTTACTATATGTTTGCACAACCGAGACCTCTCTGGGTGGTTCTTGAGACTCAAATAAGTCGTCCGAAGGCATGATTAGGTCAGGATCCCATATCATCATGGTTGTATCTTCTAGTGGATCAATCTCTTACTGATCAACAACATTCATAACTGAACCACTTGGTTGTTCGGTCAGGGAGACCTCATCTAGAAACCAGTTGGCCATTAAATTCATGGCATGCACCCATTGAGGGAAGTCTCTTTCAGAGTGTTTCTCTTGATGGTAAGTACAGAAAGAGTCAGATGCTACATTTCCCAGATCGATATTTAAGTTAGATGGGGGAGATTCAATTTCTTTAAATGATAGGTTCCTTTTAAAGAAAGGATTATAGGGCCTTTGGCCTTGGTTTCCCTCCCCTGCACTTATTTTCATGTCTATGATTTCATTTGATAACTTCTTGACCATGCATTGTAGGTATTCTATGTCTCCATTATCCTTTTCGGGAACTTGTTCTGCTTGTTTCCCTGGCGGTCTAGTCAAAAGGAGTCCTCTCCTGGGAGGAGTTTGGACTTATTTTTTAGCTAACGATACCTGAACTTCTTTACACCATTTCATCTAGAACTATATCATTTTGGCTTCTTCAAAATTCTCATCCAGGGTTCATTTGAAGACCCTCTTAACAAACATGGAAATAGAAGTTAGGAGAGTGTCAGTGTACACTTCTATTTGTAACTCCTGATTCGGTTTAGCTTCGGGTTGGAATTTGTTCAATATAGTTTTGAATATTTTATTGAAATATTTAACCTTCTCCTTTGAACTCATGGTGGTTGCGAACAATTCAACCGTCAAAGCTCATGTTGTGGTTTCTTCGAAAAAATTATCTAGAAAATCCTTCTAAAACTTTGTCCAACTGGTTATGGATCCTACATGTAAGTTAAAATACCATGTGTAGGTTGAGTTCTCAAAAGTGTAAGGGAATAACCTGCATGATACGTCTTCATGTTGGACATTCATAGTCTGATCGCTAGTATGAATTTCTTGATATGATCTTTAGGAAATACTGACGTTTTAGGATCAAACATAGGAAGTAACTTCTCTAGATGTCGGGGAAGGTTATGAACTCATCCTGGAATGGCCAAAGCGTCTGTGGCCAACCAAGGTTTATTGTTATGTGGTATGTTTCCCCTTTCTTCATCATGGTCATTGTTGTCGTCCATATCTTCAGATCTTAAGTTAAACTCTTCCTCTTTCGAAAAATCGTTTGGTTTAGAGATGTCGTCAACTGGAATTTCAAGGATTAGGTTAAGAGGATGTTCGATTTTGGTGATTGCAAAATATATCAGGTCTTCTACTATGTGCACGAAAACCTGGTCAGGGGTGTCGACCACTAGTCTGCTTATTTTTTTTCTTCGAGGAAGTATCAGAGCTAAAGACACCACACCGATCTATCGGGAATATGCTCTTGTGATTCTTCTGAATTTATTTAGTTCCTCGTGAGGAAGAGCGTAAGGTATGTCAGGGAACAAGCGTTCTTCCTTGGGCTGGGGTGAGTTACTCATTTCAGTAGTACTCAGTGTGTCTGGGTTGTCTTGAGAATGACTAGCCATGCATGTGGGTTGTTTTGAATCTACAGGTTGTCTGGAATATTATGTGAAATATGTATTCAGCCATTCATTCTCAGGCCCTCCTTCTAGTGCCAATTTTGTTGATGGGTCCTAAATCCATTTAATTCAACAACAACAACCAAACCCACCACCGAGGCCCAATTAGACTTTGCAGCGTTTAATAGTGGAATGGTTCTCCAGATCTTGCAATCTGACCAATTAATCGATGGGATTTATGTTTTCTTGCGAAGGTGTCTCCTTCATTTGGACTTTCTGTTTTTGTGGTTTTTCTCTTTGGTGGGACCGATATAAGATGGAAGCCGGTATAAACCAAATTGGAAACAAAATGGGAAAAGGTTCTAAATACTGGAGAAGAGGCTGAGCTTGAGATAACCCATTGCTCAAGCATGCAGGCAACGATCATCTACCATAGGCCTAGTACTAATACGTTAACTGTGTGAGTAATCCGATTTTTGGCAGAGATACTAATTAGTAGAAGAAAACATGCATGTGATAAAATAACAATAAGTAAAATAATTCACTTAACTCTAATCATCCATCACATAATAACACAACGATTCATCTTCATCATTAAAGAAAATAACCGTAAAAAAATTGCATTAGATAACTTATCAATAGATTTAATAGCTCTTACTTGTTACATCATACATTCATGAGACGAGATAGGAAATAGTTCTTCTCCACATCCAATAATACACGCATTTGATGAAAACATAACTTTGTCTTTGGTCCAGAAGGACTTCTCAATTAAAGGTAGCTCCAAGATAATTCTTAACAAAACCAGAAATGAGAGTTTCTTGCAGCAACCATCGACCCTTAACTAATCGGTCAATGCTCTTATTTATAACATAAAATTAACTAAAAATAACGGCTAAAGTGAAAATAAGAAAAACAAAATTCGCCACGTGACGTTATCTCCTAAGAGTTTTCTAACAGTCATCTCAAAATATCACTTAAAAGGGTGACTCTTCTCATACTCCGGCCAACTGATGAACAACTCCTCATAGGTGTTGGCATATGGGAATCTGTGTTGTTCCATCGGGGCGGTGTAGATCTCTCTTATCTCTATCGCATGTGCCCGATACTTCATCAGACTGGTACTTAACTGCTGCAGCATGGCCCGAGCTTTGATCAAGTGTTCCATAATTTTTTGTACCTGACCTGGTGCTGTGTCTATCACCTTTTCTAGTCTTTCAGCCCATGATGCATCTTTCTTGGTGTGTGATTCGAATATGTCGCGCAAGTCGAAAAAGTCATCGGGTGTGTTGAACTCGGGAAGTTCGATATCCTTTATTGCCTTGTGATTTTGACCCAATTTGTCTTGCATCTGGCCCATTTTCTTGCATCTCACAATGAGGCTCTCGAGCCATTCTTGCTCAATACTTGGAGGTATCTTTCCTGCAATCGAAATTACAATCATTTAGAAACTGTGTATAGAACAACACTTGGTAAAATAAACGTATAAAGTAAAAACGTGAAGAATCCAAACTGGTCTATACCTATAAATCTTGTTAAACCTGGCTGTTTGATACTTACAAGATCTTGGAAGATTTTTACAAATTGAATTTTTCGCTCCTCTGGGTGCTCTGAACTTCTTCGTGCATGATGTTCTTGTTCATGAACAACTCAAAAGGATTTAAACGAGGAAGAACCTATCATGTCGTATCAACCAATTAACTCAGGTTGTGAGTGAAAATCAAACGATATCTACTGCCGAATCCATGCAATTCAATTCATCATGGGTTGACAGGGGAGGTGTGGAGGGTGGTGTGATCTATCAGTAATTTCAAATGACTTATTTGATCCGCACACGAAGTAATAACTAATGCGAGATTTTGAATTAATTAATTCCTTAAATGCTTCGAATCTAAACGTATCTTAGCGCTAAAACATCCCATCGTGTCATTTTCTTAGTGGGAAGATTGGGGATCGATAATGTATGGTGAATTTTCTCATTGGTATCCTCATGTGAAAAACTTCTGATGCCGATTCAATTTCATCATACTGTGTTGATGTGGAAAAACTGACTCGGGGTGCGACTTGGGCCTCGGGAATCGATAACGACTCAGGTGAAAACTAGATCGTATGTTTATCCATTCTGAAAAAGATACATGGCAGATGAGGACAAGTGGTTTGGTTGTGTACATCAATCGGAGTCAGGGTTTTCAACAAGATGCACGTTTCAAAATAAACCTAGGATTGTTGATGCTGAAAAGGTATAGGGGGTCGACGATCGGGGAAAATCTTATTATGTTTTCTACAGACTTAATTTCTCAAAAAATCTCCGATGCCGAAATGCTTTGGGGATAATCTATCGGTGATATCCTCATGTCATGCTCTCCATGAAATAAATCTTCCTTTTGCCAACGCCAATGAAGATCGGTGCTCGACGACTACAGTTTTCTCAAGTGATTTTCTTTCATCTTTAATTCTTCCCGATGATGAATATTTGAGCACGTTGGGGAAATTTTTTGGTTGTCAACTCTTTATTTAAATGTTAGTCTTTTAATTTATGGTTTTTCACATGTTCAAGCAAACTTTGAGATACTTAAATGAGAATAAAAAATGATAAGCGAAGGCAACATTTTTCACAATGAAGTCGAATTAGACATTGTAAAAGATCAAGTGGTACCCAAAAGTAAAATCTGACATAGACTTTTTTAGGGTGTGTTGAGTGCTCAACAATATGCATGGACGACTTTATAGTATATGGCAATAATTACCAGGAATCCCTAGATAATCTAGAAAAAATCCTTATCAGATGTCAAGAAATGAACCTATCCTTAAGTCATGAAAAATGTAAAATGTTGTTGACCGAAGGAGTGGTCTTAGGACATTACGTTTCATCTAAACAGATTAAATTTGATCGTGATAAGATTGAGGTAATCGTCAAAATTCCACCCCCCAAGTCTCAAAAAGAGGTAAGAATCTTTCTTGGACATGTCGGATACTACCGACAATTTATTGAAAATTTCACAAAGATTGTTGCACCCATGTTTGGATTGTTAATAAAAGATGTTGATTTTATTTGGACTGACCAGTGTCAAACCACCTTTGAAACTATGAAAGATAAGTTATATGTGGCACCAATTCTTAGGGGGGCCAATTGTGCCCTTCCATTTCACATATCCACTGATGCCTCTGATACTGCAATAGGAGGAGTATTAGGGAAGAAACAAGACCATTAGTCCTATGCCATTTATTTTGTGAGTAAGAACGTGTCCCCTGCCGAGTTAAACTATACAGTTATCGAAAAGGAATTCTTGGCAATGGTCCATGCCATCAATAAGTTTATCCATTACATCATAGGATACGAAGTATTTGTACATATAGATCACTCTTCCATTATATTTCTTATGAATAAACCCATTACCAATGGCCGAGTGACTAGGTGGCTCCTTTTATTGCAAGAGTTCAATATCATCATCCTTGACCGACCTGGAAAGGAGAATTTGGTAGATGATTTTCTTTCACACATAAAACATGAGGGTGATGATATTCTTGTTGATGATAGTTTCCTAGATGAGCATCTTGTTTCCCTCTCTGTAAATACCCCATGGTTTGCAGACATGGAAAACTATTTGGCTACTAGGAAGTTACCATCTCATTTGTCACCTCATGAAAAGAGTATAATTATCACGCAAAGTTGTAACTACTCTTGGTTTGTCCATGACCTTTTTCGTACTGGTCCAGACTTGATTATTCGTAGATGTGTCCGAGAATATGAGATACCAAAAATCCTATGAAGTTGTCATGATGGACCATGTGGTGGCCATTTTTTCGACAAACTTACAACATATAAGGTGTTACATTCAGGTTACTATTGGCCTAGCATTTTTAAGGATGTTGCTAAATATGTGACGAGTTGTGATAGCTATCAGAGGATAGGAAGACCCATGTCAGCTGACGAAATTCCCTTGCGTGCCCAATTTATGATAGAACCTTTCGAGAAATGGGCCCTTGATTTTGTAGGACCAATTTCACCCATGTCTCGTAAGAAGAATTATATTTTGGTTTGTACAGATTATGTCACCAAGTGGGTAGAAGCAAAAGCCCTATTTAGGGCTACTAAAAAATCTATTGTTGAATTCATTTATGAAGACATATTTACCCTCTTTGGCATTCCTCATGAAATTGTTACAGACTAAGGCACCCAATTCACTTCCAAGTTGATGAGATAATTAACAAAGAAATATGGGATCAGGCACTGCAAGTCTTCTCCATATCACCCACAAGCTAATGGTCAGGTAGAGTCCACAAGAAAAGTTATGGAAGATATATTAACCAAGAATGTTCAATTACACCATCGGGATTGGGATGATAGGCTTCCAGAGTCTTTGTGGGCATATCAGACCACCTAGAGAAACACCACTGGGCATACCCCTTACGAGCTAGTGTATGGAAAACAAGTACTTCTACCAATAGAATTCCAAGTAAGGAATTTCCGTATTGCCACACAATTGGGATTAAACTTAGATGAGGCACAAAAAAAATGATCCCTATGATTAAACGAGTTGGATGATATTAGGAAAGATGTTATCCAACGAACAATATTAGTTCAAAACCAGAAGAGAAAGTGGCATGACAAATTTATTAATAATAAACACTTCCAACCTAGTGATTGGGATTTGTTGTTTGACTCCCTATTTAAAACTTTCAAAGGAAAACTTACCACTCGGTGGTTGGTTCCTTATGAGGTAGTCACTGTGTATGATAATAGGGTTGTTAAGATCAAAACAATTGACAATGGACAAGTCTCTTTCGTAGTGAATGGACATGGACTCAAACTTTATCTTCTTTTTCTCAAGGCATCTTTAATGGCAGTTGCTCTTAACCTCCACCACTAGAAGATATAAGGAAGTGACACCTTGACTATCAAACTTAGAGGTTACTCGTACAACTTCCCCAAGAACCCTGAGTAGGTGAGTAAAGTATCTCTATTAAAGAGTAGCAAGGAGGTCTAATTAATGGTTAGCCATGGAAACATCACTATAACTTAAAAAGAATAAGAAAGTGAGTCGAGCCTACAAATACCTTTCTGTTATTTCCCAATGGTACCATCCACTACACACTAAAAATTCTTGATTATACCATATATTTAGATGGGATACGTCTGCTTAAGTACCCCTTACATCATGACAATCTCTGAGGAATACACAAAGGAGAGCCATCCTCTAACATAAATACCATCCCAATCTTAAAAAAAAAAGAGAAGAATTTTTTTTCAGAGCTGTCTGTTGAGGGGTTCTAAATCCCTTTAACTCAACAACAAGAACCAAACCCTCCACCGAGGACCAATTAGACTCTGCAACATTTAATGGTGGAATGGTTCTCCAGATCTTGCGATCCGACCAAATAATCAATGGGCTTTACATAGTGATTGACATGATGTCTTCTTGTGAAAAAATCCTCCTTTAGTTCGAACATTTTCTTTTTGTATTTTCTCTTATAGGTGGGACCGATACAAGATAAACGATGATATAAACCAGCTAGGTAACGAAGGGGAAAGGACTTAGACACTGAAGAAGGATGAGCTTGAGATAACCCTTTTTCTTAAGCATGCAGACAATGATTCTTACACCTACAACAATCCCAATACTAATACATTAACCTGTTGATGTTCCAATTATTGACTAATATACGATTATCAAAAGAAAACATACATGCAATGAATGATGGAAAGAAAAATAGTTTCCTTAACTCTAATCATCAATCACATATTAACACAACGATTTAATTTTCATCATTAAAGACAAGAACTATGAAAATATTGAATTAGATAACTTATTAATAGATTCATAAGCTCTCACTCATTACAACATCTGTTCATGAGACAAAATTAGAAATAATTCTTCTTCAGATCCAATCACACATGCCTTTGATGAAAAATAGAAAAAACTTTGTCTTAGGTCCTGAGCAGGACTTCTCAATCAAGGTAGCTCTGAAATAGTTCTTTACAATCCAAAACTGAGGGATCTTTGCAAAAACCACTGACCTTCAAAACATTCAAAGACCCCCTATTTAATAGAGTTGCAGAGGTTCTCGTTCTTAGGGGACTGAGACCTAATTTTAGGTAACTGTTCGTAAAACAAATTATTAAATTGACTATGACACTGGACTTAATCAGCAAGAGTGGTTCTTATCACACACAAAAGAACACTCTTCTATATAATCTAAGAAAATGCTGGAATTAATCAATTAAAAACAACTATTGTCTCTAAAACAGAACTGATGCATGTGCTGGAGGAACTGAATCAGCAGAAAATAGGCCTTAGAGTGACAGAGCATAGCTCTGTGTTGAGTAATGGCATGCCTACGAGCTGTTGGAGGCCACTGGAGACAACTTGCTGCATGAGCATATTTCTTCGTGAGGAAGAGGGAGTCTGTTGAAGTGTTCTGGAACCCATCTGCGTCGACTTGTGACTGAGACTTAACTCTGTGTGTGTGTATGAACTTTCAGAAGCTAAGCACACTCTGTCTCAACTGTAACTGACCCTTCTCCTCACTTTCACTATGATGAATTGGTTGTGAACATGAATACGTGGAGTTGAGCATCCAATAGGAAGATAGGACGCGTGAAGGTGGACAACATGGATGTAGATGAAGTGGAGGGGAGTGGAGGTGATGTGGTAATGTGATTTCATATAAGCACTTGATTGCGGAATTTTTCGAGGGTGGTTTGGTTCCACACTGCTTTTGGGCACGCAATCCCCCATAAGCAGCCACACACGCTTCCAACAATACCATGGTTCCAATTGCGGGACCGCTCTAGAAAATTAATGCCTAGGCAGTTTATGTCCCTGCAATGGATTGTGGCCATCGATCTAATTACAATCTGTGATCTCGTTGATATTCCTTCCTTACCTACTGCATAGATCAACGGTGCTAATTGATTTGAGATCAATGGTCCGCGATCACTTCGGGAGTTCGGGCTTCGGGAGTTTCAATGCATAGTTCTTACCATCCTCGGGAGTGTCGTACTTCCAAAGTGATGGATCTGCATCCACGTGGCCTCTGGATCTGGACGGTCCATATTCACTTTAGGAGTTCACGCTTCGGGAGTTTGTAAATGTTGTTCTTGGAAATATCTTGGAGGAAAATCGTAGAAGTGAATGATCTGCCTCCATGTGTCCTTGTTTATGGATGGTCAAGATGTAATTGCGGAAGTCATCGAGGATGGTGAGAGGAGCGAGAGTAGTGAGTGGAATGAGTGGAGGTGATGTGGAGGTGACGTGGTGACGTGATGTCATTTAAGCACATGATTGCAGAAGTTGTTGATGATGGTTTGGGTCCACACTGCTTTTGGACCCAAACACCGCTTTTGGGCCCACAATCCCACACAAGCTACCACGTACCCTTCCAACAATACCATGGTTCCAATTGCGGTACTGTTATGGGTGGGAAATCCCTCCTACGGAATGGCATTAAGGGTTTTATCATGCATGCATAAATGACCTAAAGTATCCTACTTCTTACCAAAATCCCAATCATAAACCCCATTATTCATATGCAAATACAAGGTTAAAGAGATCAAGTTATTGTACCTTAGTTTTCGTGTTTGATGTCGATCCCTTCAACGTTTGGTCGCTCCTTGACTGCAATTCTCTTCCCAAAGCTGACCTGCATTCATAAAAGACAAACAAATAACTCCACATGCATATGATCTATAAAATAATGGGTTAGAGATTCTATCAAAATATAATCAAATTTAAATATTGACAATCTCATATGGCGGGATGGGAAAAGTACTTCTTTTATTAATATCACAAGAGTAACCTTACAATAGTGAGATCGACCACTACTCCTTGAATCTGGTCCTGGGCTCCTCTTCAACTATGCTCCAACTGCTTCTGTATATGATTCTCTTCACACAATAGTTGCAAAAGGTTGGGGAAAGGGGAATACTAAATCGGTTATAGTTTCTTTGCTATGATTTTCCTTCTTCCAAATGGGACCCCTACCCCTTCTTTTATAGGCTAGAAACAACTAGATATTTGGTCGAGTGATCGACGATGGGAGGTCAAACGGTTTAGTTAACTTACCCAAAACTGTGTGTTCTATCAGCAACTTTCCATTTTTCATGTTTTTTAGGTATACGCGAGTTGTAGTGGGTCAACCAACATACACACGCGTGTAGTAGTGGAGCAGGGCGCATATGCCTTCAAAAAGAGTGTTTTTTAAGAAGTTGTTTAGTAGTGTCTTGGCAAAGAAGGCAAATGAGATGGCCTGATGCTTGGTAAGCATGTCTGGTGCAATTTAGGGTTATAATAGATGCCCCCTAATGTGTGAGGTTAGAAGAGCATCTGATGGCCGAAATACATTATCAATCTTCACCAACATACCAAACAAGTGAGCCCAGGAACTAGAATTCAGGAGGTGCCATCTGCAAAATAACAATTGTCTCACCGAGGCGGGCATACCCATGCTCAGAATGAAATAAAATCATGGCTACCAATCAAATACACTGTATATCCATGTCATATAACTATATAAAGTGTATCCGTAAGCAATACACAACAGATCTATATCTCAAAATAAAAAATATATACATGTATAACATCCATCTTCAAGAAGCGAATAAGGCCTGATGGCTAGAGATGAGGCCTTTAGAGCTGAAGCAACAGCTTCAAAATCTTCACAACTCGGGTAGGAGTGTAATATGAGTGTAAGACTTCACTACCCAGAGGTATTCGATGACTTGTTAGGAACGGACTAGAGGATTTTGATGATCAGATTGAGGGCTTCATGGACTTCGAACAAAGACTTGATTGGGATTTTGGGATGACAGGGCATGAGGGTAAGAGACAATCTGTAGAGGGGGTCGACTCAAGATTGGTAATAACTTCCCTTGGAAAATAGCATGACAAAATATGAGACTTAGGCAACATGATTTTTTGACATAAGTTCACGATGTAGGAGGCACCGTAAACTGTCCATATGTTTGGAAGAATAACCAAATGGAGGAGGACACAACTCTATGTAGTGATAACATCTTCCTAATTTCATATTAAATCCTAGGGCTTGACGAACAAACGGAAGGATGTGCTTTGTCCAAGGGCGACTCATTGTGCTGCCAATAAAAAGAAAATACTTTTCCCTTCCTCTTTTTGGGCTATATTTGATTTTTTTGTCTTTTTCAATAATTTTGGAAAGCTTGAAAAAGAATAAAATAATGCTACGTTACAAAGGAGGATCGAGCGTCGCAAACATACTATTTCCAAGCGCACAGAACACATGGATGCTCAGGGCAAAGGGACATATGCAGGAAAAGGACACTCGAGAAAAACCCTCCATGGGCCAAAGGTGTCAAGACACAGAGGCAAAGTGCTATAGGGCTTGCGTATAAGTCATGCTTTAGATGGTTAAGTTGAGAGAAACATGGAGCCAGCATTAGGCCATAGACATAGGTATGCAAACACGATTAATAAGACACACAATGGTAACGTCCTTCAATGTAATTTTAGCGAGCCCGGAGAAGGTAAGCTCGACGGTTTTTCATAAAAGGAGACTCTAATGGGGTACATTTTTCAAAGATAGTCTATTCAGGTCAAAAAAGGGGTAAACTAGCACCGACCAGATGTCTATTCAAAACCATTTTAACGAGTGTGATAAAGACAAGATCACTTGACCAGTTTTGCATTTTTAAAGAGTCTGAATTTTTTTTAACTATGGACTTCGCCAGGAATGTTCTTCTGGACCAATTTAATGAGTGTGAAAGAATAAGGTCATTCGACGATCTTTTCAATTTTAGGGAGTCTGAAAAGAGCTTAACTATGGACTCCATGGGGGTTCCTTTTTTGTAAATTTAGTCCCTCAGACCCGAAAAAGGGTTAAAATCATATCTGAGAATACTCTTCTAGGGAAACAAAGATCCTAGAGTATACCTTTGTTCATATAGTTGACCATCTGGACCGAAAAAGGGGTAAACTACCACCGGATAGACATGACTTCAAATTTCAATTTAGCAAGCGTGAAGGTCAATAAGATCACTTGACAATATTTTCATTTTTAGAGGGTCTGAAAAGGTCTTAAAAGAAGACTCGTTATGTTCTGGGAGTCCCAAGGGTGAGGTAAAGAGTGATAATGCATCATGAAAATGAGGCTCAAACTCATAATTAGGATAAAATAATAAGGACTCCTGAGCCTATAGTCATTAGTGACGGCATGGACACCAAAATGCAATTAGGATCTACCTAGGGCATCCATGTTAATGTAGGCTCTACCACTAAAATACGACACTTCTAAAGAAACAATGACGGTTATGTGTCGCAAATCGGTGGGATCGATCCTATGGCGTAGTGATAAAGACAATGAGATGCAGAAAGTGGAGGTGGAATCCTAACTTAAATGCAACAAGTTGGAAAAAATGACTTTTTACCAAAGGACCTTTAAAAAGACCCAAATCTCCAAAAAGTTTCCCAATACCCAAAGTAACACTTATCGTAACAATCCATAGAAAACTCCTGAACCATACTAAATGATTTTCAATTTAGAAAAAATTACAAAAGGGTCCAAAAATTGACAAAAAATGGCAAAAAAGGTCTATAAATAGAAGTTGGTAGCTCATTATCACTATTGCAAATTGAGAAATCGACTAAAAAGCCAAAAATACCCCTTTGTGAAAAGAATTGATTTTGGGAGCTTCAGTGGACGAAACAAACTTCCGCTTGGACCAAGTAAGTACATACTAACCCCCCTTGCATTTCAATACTTCATTTAAGCATTTATTTTTGTTTTTTGAGGGGGTGTCGACCTTTAAAAAGGTCATCCCTATGTATACGTGGGTTGTATTAAGACAACCCATGTGTGCATGCGTGCAGAGGAAATACTGCACATGCGACTGTGTGCATTATAACCCACGTATACCTTATAAGATAAGAAAAAAAAAATAAAAAAAATGCAAAGGCTAATCCCCCCCTGGACTTGTCAAATGCAGAATGTATGTCCACTGGAGGGAGAGAGAGCATGAGGACTTTGATGCTGTAGTCTCAGATGACCCTGATGTTGTAGCTGCACTAGCTCAATGTGGCTTATTTAAGTTCTTCCAGAGTGCATTTACGTGGTCACAACCTAGGCTGCTAAATGCCTTGATCGATTATTGGCACTCAGATGTGGAGGCATTCATGCTTGAGGGACATTCGTTGACTCCAATGACTAAAGATATCTACTTTATGACTGGCCTCTCAAGGAGAGGGGAACTAGTCAACCTTTTCACTTTTCCTTCCGGGCCTCACAACATAATGGAGTTGATTAACCTCCATTGCGAGGAAGGTACTAACATGGTGGGCACTCAGGTTTCGATTCACAAGATCAACAAACTATCTCTGAAAGTGATAGTTATACTCATTGGGTGGATTACCAGATCCACAGCTTTACACCAGGCTTCCCAGGCACACATGAATTGTAAGGTTCAGTGCTTAAATGCACAACTTTTTGACTGAAGTACTACGTTACTAGACTACATGAAAAGGGAGTTGACAGAGTGTCAGATGCGGAGGAACAAAAGCTTTGGGTTTGGTACTATCCTTTGTGCTTTCTTCTTCGAGAGGGTGCCTAGTCTGAGTCTAAGGGAGATTGTACGAGGGCACGCAGCCTCTTCTCCAACAGTAAATAGATGGGTGTCCTTGTTTCCACGACACGGGGGAGGGAAGACTATTGAGGCCTTTGATGACAAGTTTTTCGACTGGTGGTCTCAACAGATTCCGGTGATAGAGGACTATCCTTATGCCATAATTGAATTTTCAAGGGACCCTGACATGGGTGTACCTCCCGGAGTGGTACGAGGAGAGTTAGGTATGCTTTGTTTTTTCTTTCTTTTTCAAATTTATTTAATTTTTTATGTTTTTTATATATATCATTTTTTGTATATACCAGAGTATCTGACAATTAAGTATGTGTTATGTGCATATGTGGGGCTAGTGCATCCAGCGGACTTCACGAGGAACAGGCGACGTCCTCGACCAGAGGCAGGACCAGCTGTAGCTAGCAGACCAGTAATAGCAGGGGGACCTCCAGCTGGAAAGGCTGAGAGAGTATTGAGACAGGTAGAGAGGAACTTTACCTCTCTCACTCATACAATCCTCATGGCAGAGATCGAGGATCTGCCACCATCTATGAAGCCTCATGTAGTGGGGGCACCATGGACGTGGGTCTAGCTTTTCCGGCATTTGGAAAATGTTGTTGATCATTATAGCAAGGCTAATAGGCCCCGTCCTTAGTTATATTGGACTGCTTACGTACTGAGGCCACTATTTGTATACTTTTTAGGGTATAAGCCTCGTGACTCTTTACTGGATGTATTTTTGAGGTGCTTGCATCCACCCATGTACTATGATATTTTTGATAATATATATGGATTTTTATGTATTTTTATGTCTTATGGATTACATCTACTTCACAAATGTATTTACATGTGCATGTGTGTGTCTTTCTTATATGTGTGCAAGATGCCAATCTAATATCTTATTATCTAGAGTATTTGTAACTTGATTTAAACTCCTAGGAACATGAAAATATGTAATATAATCAAAGCTTCGTTCTAAGAGACATACCCTAAATAATCGTCGGTGTAGAGTAGGATCATGAACACGGTAGACTCCATTTAATTGAGACATAACTAGCCGAGTGTCTAAATAGACCCGGAGGTGAGAGATACCAAGTGACAAAGCGTCATGAAGTAACTCAATAACTGCGTTGTATTCAGTGACATTGTTTGTGGTGTCGCCTAAACATATACCTCCTGAAGATAGTAATTGGCCCTAAGGTATGAAAATCACCCAAGTTGTGGAGGCAAGCCTCCAAGTGTGTTGGCTAGCATCGTCTGTGAATCCAACGAACACCTCTGATTCACTTGACATCTGCCACAGTGAAAAAGATGACATAAAAAACGACACGTGCATAAAACCAAAAACCAAAAAGTAATAGTACAAATACTATACATATATTACAAAAATTCACCCAAGGCGACCCACCTATGAGTAATACTTCTTGAGGTAGAGACCATTTCTAGGCTCCGCCAAAACATTTCCCTCAAAGTCCACCAGACAATAAGTGCCCTTCTGAAGTAATTCTTTCACGATGAAAGGTCCAAACCACATGGGTTTGAACTTGCCTGGCCCGAGGGGGTCCTTATATTGATCATAGACCAGGACAAGGTCGCCTTCAAAGAAAATCCAAGGACGAATGGACCGATCATACTGACACTTGAATTTTTGTTTGTGATCCTCGTTAGACAAGGCCGCATCACAACATTGTTCATTGAGTTGTTCGAGGTATAGTAACCAGTCTTCAAGTGGTGAAGTATCTAGCAATAACTGTACTACCAACTTTAACGATGGTATTTGGCATTCTATAGGCAAGATTGTTTCTAGCCCGTAAACGAATTGAAAATGTGAGAAGCCGGTTGCAGTCTTAACAGAAATTCGATAAGCCCATAATGTCGAATATAACATCAAATGCCAATTTGACTTGGTTGAATTGATCGTTCGATGTAGAATGCTTTTAATAGATTTATTTACAGCTTCCACCTGACCATTCTCTTGGGGGTAATAAGGTGATGAATGTTCCTTCCTCAACCCAAGTTGTGATGTTAACTCGGTCATCATTTTTTTCTGAAAGTGACTTCCATGGTCAGTGACAATCTCTCTCGGGACACCGAACCTTTCTATTATCTGGTTGAACAAAAAGAGAGCTACTATCTCCCCGTCATCTTTGAATGTTGGCATAGCTTCAACCCACTTGGTGAAGTAGTCTACTGCTACGATGATATAGCGGTGCCCCCTTGCTGAAGGGGGGTTGCATGTAGTGTAATCAATCCCCCATTTAGTGAAGGGACCAATATTAATAATGGGAAACATGGGAGCATGGTGTGCCCTCATCTTTCGAGAGAATATCTGACACTAGTGGCACTTCTTGAACGATTCAACACAATTTTTGATTAATGTCGGCCTGAAGTAACCGGATTGAAGAATCTTTTGGGCTATTTCCAACCCAGACAAATGACCGCCACATGCTCCAGTGTGGAAATTGTTAAGCATGATTTTCGCTTCTTCATGAGTGAGACATCAGCAAAGGATGCAGTCTACACCTCGATGATACAATATCTCCTCGAGTATGAGATAGTTCTTATCCTGATGGCGTATATGACGACGCTCATCACGAGAAGCAGAGGCATAAAACTTCAAAGTCTAGAGATAGACAAGCACATCTCCATACCAAGGGTCATAAAACATGATCAAAAGCATGTCTTCTTTGATAGGTAACTCGGCGGGTATAACATCACCTGATTTGACCAGAAGTTTCGATATGAGTTCCATGAAGACCATCGACTTTTTGGATTTCATTGAAATGAATTCCAAGTTGAATTCCTGGAGGATAAATATCCATCTACTAATTTTTCCATCAATGACTCATCAAGTCAATACGTATTGAAATGTATTCACGACGGCAATGACGGTGGTCTTGTGAAACAACATATATTGATGGAACCGTTGGACAGCGTGAATTGTTGCCAGCGCAATTTTTTCAATATGGGAATAATTGAGTTCCAGTCCAACTAGGCCTTGAATCAGGTAATAAATCATGTATTCTGAGAGTAAATCATCCTCTTGAACTAAGACCATACCGATGGTCGACTCTGCAACAACCAAGTATAATAGGAAATCTTTATTATAATTGGGTGGCCGAAGTAGAGGGGTGGATATGAGGGCGCTTTTCAGTGCTGCGAAAGAGAATTGAGAGGCTTCGTCCCAATGAAAAGGAACGTCCTTCTTCAATAAACACATAAAACCCTTTGTGATCTCGACATAGTTTGCGATGAAATGTCATAGAAAATTTGTTTTTCCCTGCAGACTCTGAAGCTGAGGTATGGTGAACGGGGGAGGAAATTGAACTATTACCTCAACCTTGAGAGGATCGACCATGATCCCTGTTGTCGAAACAATGAAACCTAACAGATGACCTGATGTGATGCAAAAACTAACTTGTTTGGATTCAAGCAGATTCAGTAGTAGTGACACCATTCAAGGATAAGTCGGAGGTGTTCTGGATGATCAGCTCTCTTGCGAGATTGTAACTCTAAATCATCGAAATAAGCCTCAATTATGTGTTTGAGGTAGTGGAAAGCAAAAGACATGGCCCGTTGAAATGTAGCTCCATCATTTTTCAGACCAAAAGGCATCTTACGATAAGAGAATGTACCCCATGGACAAATGAAATCGATTTTGTGTTGGTCTTCGGGTTTGATTTGTATCTGATTGTATCCCAAAAATCCATCCATGAGCGAAAAGGCGTCGGATCCTACGCATTCATCGACTATCTGGTCAATAAATGGCGTGGGAAAATTATCTTTTGGGCAGGCCTTGTTCAGATCATAGAAGTCCGTGCATACGCGAATCGTACCCTATTTTTTATTGACTGGCATGGAATTCGACACCCATTGAGTCAATTGGATGGGGTATATGAAACCAGCTTTAAGTAGTTTCTCTACTTCAACCTTGATAGTTTCTTCTTTCCTAGGATTGACCGGAAGAATCTTTTGCACGACCGGCTTGACATCAGGATAAGTCGTGATTTCATGTTCGACAATTCTTGGATCTATGCCTGACATTTCCTCGTAAGACTAGGCAAACACGTCACAAAATTCTTTAAATAAATATGTGTAGATTTGAATCTCCTCAAGGCAGAAGTCCGCTCTGATGAAGATATTCTCCATGACGCCAAGGGTTCTGGAGATTTCAATAGGTATCGTTTCGGCTATTGTTGCCATATTTCCTTCAGCATAAACCGTGTGTGTTGCCAAAGGATTGATGTGACAATATTTATCTCCATTCATAGTCATAGTGAATTCTCCTTCTTCAATTAGTCTTAACTCTAGGAGGAAGTAAGATATATGATGAAGATCATCCTAGGGTCTATCCAGACTAGTCATTTCCTCAATAATCACTTCGTCTGAAGGTAAGACTAAGTCTAAAGAATCTGTATCAGCAAGGGAACCTTGAACCCAAAAAGGCTCGAGCACCGGATCTAACTCTTGTGTTGGAGTCAGATCGGGGTCGACAGAAGCTCGTTGAATGATCGAGTATGCAAATTCTGCCATAGACAAAGGCATGGCCATGCCATGGTGCTCTGTCCCTTCGATCATAATGGATGGGGAAGGAAGGGTCCACGGATCATGAAAGTATGTCGTGTCAAACGACAAGATTTGAAAAATTTCAGCCCGAGGCTGGTCTGGGACAATGGTCATATAATGTACATTGTTGGTTGGAGGCGGGTAATCAAAAGTACCCATCAATGATGGGAACAAACAAACCCCTATATTGATGATGCCAGGTTGGGGGTTATCAATCATCGAGACTGTGGAGACTCCCGATGAAGCGTCAGGACGAGAGAAGGATAAATGATCAATGGTCACAATCTGGCCCTCGTGAGGAAACAACAAGACCC
>SNQJ01S0018697.1:102298-147526 GCA_010110895.2 Picea sitchensis
TGCATAGCGTAGATCCAACTCCTACTTAGAAAAAGATTGTTGTCAAGGGACGCATCGACCACTTCAACTTCGACACACACTTTTTTTCCCCCTTACTGCATGGGGAAAGAGGGGATGATCCCATGTGGTCAGAAAGAATGACCGTCAAAAGTTGTAAGTAGAGAATGTGACGAAGAAAAAATGGGTTGGTCGATGGACTTCCAACACGCCAAAGAAATCATGCATGTCGAGGCACCCTCATCCACCACTGTACGGAAAATATTTCGGGTAAAAGTTTTCGTGGTGTAAGCCACTACTATCTGAAAAGCGATATGGTAAGGAAGACGAGGTTTTAATTCATAGGTATAAATAATGATAATTTCTGGATTATAAGTCTCGATAGAGCCTAAGGCAGCTAACAGGGCCTTTCTCTGGGAAAGGCAACTCTGGAGGACTTCCAAAGCAGACATCACATAAGGGGTTTGTGATAAATCCTCCACCACAGAGTAGTTCTGGGTGCCCCTTGCGTTTTGGTTGTAAGAAGTTTTCTTGAACACACCTTTTTGGATGCATGTCATTGTTTCTCCCAACGTATTCTCAATCTGAAGAGGAAGAGGTGGGTTTTTAGCTTCTTTACCCTTCTCAGAGGTGCCTGGATTTCCATAATCATGTGCTCTAGTCGTTATATAGGCATCACCTTTCATCATATAAGCGTTTGCGGATGAAGGATTACTTGAAGACGTAGGGGGTCCTTGACTACCCCCTTCCATGCTTGAGGAGGCTTGAGTCATATTTTGTCTATGTGGGAACGAGTTCATTAACACGACAGGTTGTTGTTGTGCCAATAACTTCCGGGCCTCCACAAGCCGAGGGCACTAATGGGTCGCGTGGTCTTCCTTGCAAAGATTAAAAGGACAATTTGACTTCTTATTTTCATTGTCACCCCTGCCAGCATTATCGATGGGTTTCTTATCCCCCTTACCCCTTTTATGTTGTTTCTTCTTTCCATCAGGCTGTTGGGTGGCCTTTGGGTTTGTCGTTTTCACACTGTGTACATCCGACTTTTGGGTAGGGGGAACAACCGAACCCATGGTTTGGATGGTCGTTGTCTGTTGTATCAACAATTGTTGCAATTGATTTGACAATGGATCAACAGGCTTAGAATGTGTTGAACCAATAATGCCATCAACATGTGGTCCAGACCTTTGCCTGGTTTTGTTAAGGATTGACCTCGGTACATCTGGAAAAATCTCGTATTGTAAACCAGATTGAGAGTAAATTAGCTCTAGTTGTTGTGCTCTCATTATCGCATCTTCCTCGGAAAACACCCCAAATGTTGCAACATCTTTAGATAACTGGGGTACCAAATACTTAAGGAACCACTCTAGCAGGAATGCTAGTGGGATTGGCACTTTGATCAAACTCTTCCAAGATATGGTCCATTTTTGTCTGCTCGAAATTGTCCAGCAATTCAGTGTCGATGTCGTATCTCACAGGTAATTGGAAATCGTCTAGGAAAGCCATTGCCAATTCGCCAAAGGAAGAGTATCGTGAGCGGTCAGACTCAATGTACCATTTCACAACACTCCCTATGAGAGTGCGTTGAAACAATCACAACTGAATGGAGTCGTCTCTTAATGATTTGGATGAGCACCATAAGTGGAAGGTAGTCATGTGATCACCAGGATCTTCATTAGGCTTGGCCTCGAACTTTGGAATGTCCAAAGGCAGCTTGGTTGGCATGGGAGGCCAACTCAGATCGTGACAGATGGGGTCATTTAAGAGCCTTGTCAAATATGGCAAGTGCAGGGTTGCCAGAAATGGTAGTTTGGGTTGTGGATTGTATCCGGGGAAAAAGGAGCCTAGGGTTTGACTGGCACCAGGCTTCCAGGAAAATTTAGGTTGCTAGCCAGGGCTCTGATAATAACCATGACCATGACTAGCATACAGATTGGGTTCTTATTGAGACATCATCTGTTGGTTCCTGTAATAAGACGTACAGGGCTGAGCTTGCATCGCATTCCAAGGATTTTGGGAGGGGTTGTCCCCTGTCGATTCGATGGGCATAGGCATTGGGCCTTGCCAAGGGTTCCACTAGTTATGGAAATGGTTTCCCCTGATCAAAATCCCTGGCAAGGGGACTGGTCCCTGCCATGGATTCCAAAATCCTTGTGAGGAATTAATTCCTAAGTGTGCCCCCTGTGCAGGAATAGTACCCTGTACAGGATGTGGTTGTCCATAACTAGGGTTTCCCTCGGCCAAAACGATAGCTGACGAGAAAGCGTTGTTACCAAATGCATCGAACAAAGAGAAATCTGTCGAACCAACTGGCATATTATAAGGAGGGAGTGCTTGACTACCTGCTCCAAACAAGTTTATGTTAGGCCCGGTGGAGTGTTGAGGAACACTGCTGAGCGAGGGATATGAAGGGGGTATATGACCCCCACCGTAAGGGAAAGAAATAAAGGGAGTAGAAGTGCCCCCAATATATCCTTGCAGAGGAGCGTTGGAACTCCCTGCCCCCAGACCCAAAGTTTGTAGAGTGGAGGAGGAAAGTACAATACTCATACCGAAGCCAGGCATCCTGTATGAGAAAGGAGAGCTTGTCATGTAATGAGGAAACAGAGCAGTGATCGCTGCCATAGACACAATCGTACTGCTTCCCGAGCTAGAAGCAGTCGAGACCATGGTGGCCCGGACCAACAATGATTGGTTAGGAGGTGGAACACCCCCAGTAGTGACAGTCGTGAAGGAAATATCAGTATTCCCCGAAGAAGTGGTAGCATTTGCTTCCATTGTTGTTGGTGACACTACCGGATGCTCGTAAGGTAGAACCTTTATGACGATGGGCATCGATAGATCAGTGATGAGAGGGTTGTATGGACCAGGAGCATCTGCTCCGAGGTTAGAAATGATTGGGTCCTCCAGAATAGAAAGTTCTTCTCTCAATGATGGGTTGGGCACAGTTTCCTGTAACCCGGTTGTCTCAAAAGACCCTTGTTGGTCTAATTTTCACATTAGCGGTGGCGGGGGGGGGGTTCGAGGTCAACCGGTGGCAGGCCCAGAAGCATTCACAACTGACGGAACTCTTGATCCTCCACTGTGTGATAAGATCAAAGACACACTAGGGAAATCTATATTCATTTGAAAACTAGCACACACTAAAAAAGTACCTATGAGATAAAACAAGCAGACACTAACTAGTTGGAAGAACAGTTACAACAACCAACACTAGAGAAACTTACCGGTGAAAATGCAACTCAAATACGGAAGCACCCTCCAGGTATACTCTGAAAATCCTAGCCCAATGTCTATCCTAGGTACCACGATATACCCCCGCAGTCACCTGTGTAAGTCACTATAAAGATAGGCAACTAGGTTGCCAGCACGCAAACAGTCACCAGGAAGGTACAGTCAATAGTCCGGTGGACCGCAATGAGCAGGGTATCAAGCTTGAAACCTATCAAGGGTATCGAAAGAAAGTGTTTTGGAAGACGACTGAGGACCTCAAACGGATTCGAGACCCACGAAGCTCTGTGGAAAAATGCAATCAATAGAATCCCAAGACAATCCATCTATATGTGTTCCCCACTACGTTTGGTCTGGCTTTGGAGGGGTTATCTTTGCTACCTTTCCTTACGCGACCTCGTGTTTATCCCCTGTGTTAGAGGGGGGTCTTGGATAAATTTTATGATACTGGACTTTTGACACTCTCTAGCACAGACTCTTATGTTTGTTTTTCAACCTTGAAGAGTTTCCTCTCCAATCCTAAATCAAGGCTCTAGCCTAGACTAGTTGATGGACCCTACAAAACATAAAGTCTAGTTGATTTTAATTAATCATTAATTTTTTGGGTTTGTCTTAAGTCAAAGGTTATGAAAGTGAAACTAGTGATGTTTTGAGAGACGAAAGAGAAGATAAACAACAAGCTGGAAACAAAATAACTTCGTCTTGACAAATTTAGATTCTCTCATTTAAAAAAAAAATTAAACCAACTTTTCAAACTTTTTCTTTCTAAGATATTTTAACTGAAAAAATCAAAACAAGCTTTCACTCGACTACAAGCTACTTATTGTCCTAAGTTAATCAACCAAGAACTTATGAAAACAATCTTTTTCCTATTGATTAATGCAAACAACAAACTCTTTAACCAAACCAAGAAGTTAAAAAAAGAAAAATGTGTTTTTTTTTAATATGCTTCAAAAACAAGAAAATTCAAAACTGTATGTCTTCTTTTATGAAGAAAAAAGGTGAAAAAATAAAAACAAGACAAGGCCAAAAAGGGCTTCTGGCCGACCACAGACTGTGGGGAGATACTAACAACCAAAAAGGTGGATCAGACCGACTCACAATCTCATCAAAAAAACTAGCAAAGGAAGAAAAATTTCAAATGCAAAAGCAAGCTATACTGGCACACAACCTAGACTGAAAATGCTATGACAAAGACCAAAAATACACAAGAAAAACCTGTGAAGAAAAAAAATGACAGGGAAGAGGATGACTGCCTCCTCAAAATTTTCTAGACAAACACGCAACTGTCACTTCAACAGCCAGCGTATGCACATGGGCTGCCCAAAGCCAAGACGTGTATGCATGTGTGTAGGACTACTACAGGCCGCATGTGCCCCTGTTTCTCCTCAAAATAAGCAAGACAAGTAGCTAATCTCAGGCAGGGAGTACTGGTATTGAAGACCAGAACCCCTTAAAGGTACAAAAAATCACTCTAACATAAAAAGATGCAAGGAAATCTGAGAAAACAAAGCTAATCTGAGGTTATACCTAGGCTATAGACTGCAACAACAGAAACTAGACCTAGATCCAGAAAACCATTGAGAAGGATCACTTCTGACAGGGGAGAGGATGACTGCCTCTTTCGGAAAAAAAATCTAGACTCAAACACGTGACTGATCTTTCAGCAGCCAACGTATGTATGCAGGCTGTATGAAGTCAAGGTGCGTGTATACGCGGGCATACCTTCTGTAGGTCGCGTATGCCTCTGTGGCTTCCCAGAAAAAGAAAACACAGTCAGGCGAAGGAAGTAGGGAGTACTGGTATGGAAGACCAAAATCCCTACTAGCTCAGACTTTTGCAGAAACTCAGAAAAAAGGTAGTAAAACCAATTAAAAATACCCAACAAGTACCCCCAAAAACCCTAAAGATCCCCAATATGGTTGCCAATTCTGTTGTGGGTGGGAAATCCCTCCTACGGACTATCATTAAGGGTTTTATCATGCATGCAGAAATGACCTAAAGTCTCCTACTTATTACCAACATCTCAATCATAAGCCCAATTATTCATATGAAAATACAGGGTTAAAGAGATCAAGTTACTGTACCTTAGTTTTCGTGTTTGATGTCGATCACTTTAACGTTTGGTCGCTCCTTGACTACAATTATCCTCCCAAAGTTGACCTGCATTCATAAAAGACAAACAAAGAACTCCACATGCATATGATTTATAAACTAATGCATTAGAGATTCTATCAAAATATAATCAAATTTAAATATTGACAATCTCATATGGCGGGACGGAAAAAGTACTTCTTTTATTAATATCATAAGAGTAACCTTGCAATAGTAACCTTACAATAGTGAGATCGGCCACTAGTCCTCGAATCAAGTCCTGGGCTCCTCTTTAGCTATGCTCCAACTACTTCTGTATATGCTTCTCTTCACACAATAGTTGCAAAAGTTTGGGACAAGGGGAATACTAAATCGGGTATAGTTTCTTTGCTATGATTTTCCTTCTTCCAAATGGGACCCCTACCCCTTCTTTTATAGGCTAGAAAGAGCTAGGTATTTGGTCGAGTGATCGACTATGGGTAGTCAAACGGTTTAGTTAAATTACCCAAAACTATGTGTTATGTCTGCAACTTTCCATTTTTCGTGTTTTTTAGGTATACGCGGCCTGTAGTGGGTCAGCCAGTGTACACACGCATACAATAGTGGAGAAGGGCGCATATGCCTTCAAAAAGAGTGTTTTTTAAGAAGTTGTTCAGTAGTGGCTTGGAAAAGAAGGCAAATGAGATGGCTTGATGCCAGGGAAGCATGTCTGGTGCAATTTAGGGTTATAACAGGGACCGCTCTAGAAAATTAACGTCCAAGGAGTTTACGTCCCCGCAATGAATTGTGGCCATCGATATGATTACAATCTGTAATATGGGTGATATTTACCTGTTGCAAGGATCAATGGTTCATGTTGATTTGAAATCAATGGTCCAGATTCACTTCAGAATTTTAGGTTTCAGGAGTTTCGAATGTTGTGCTTGAAATTCTCTCGAAGAAAAATTGCCAAAGTGAATGATCTACCTCCACATGTCCTTGTTTATGGATGGTCTAGATTCACTTCGGAATTTTTAGCTTTGGGAGTTTCAAATGTTGTGCCTGGAATTATCCCAGAGGAAAATTGCCAAAGTGAATGATCTTCCTGCACGTGTACTTGTTGATGAATGGTCCAGATTCACTTTGGGACTTCAAGCTTCGAGAATTTTGAATGTTGTGCTTGGAAATATTCGGGAGGAAAATTGCCAAAGTGAATGATCTACCTCCACGTTTCCTTGTTGATGAATGGTCCAGATTCACTTCAAGACTTTGAGTGTTCAGGCTTTGGGAGTTTATGAATGTCATGCCTGGAAACCTCCCGAAGTGGTATGGGCCCAGAGTGACGTGGTGGCCTGATGTCATATGATGTCATGGATGTTGATGTGTCATGGAAAGAAGGGTGACACGTGTCACCTGGAAATGGGTGAATGACACAACCAAATGACCTGGAATGAGTGCCATGTGTCATGACTGATGAGTGTGCCACGTGCTCTGACACTTTGAGCTTCGAGAGTTTTGGACTATGAGGCATGAATTTCTCCCGAAGTAGTATGGGCCTGAAGTGACATTGCAGTCTCTTGTTACTTCGTCTCTTCGGCAGTTCAAAACTTTGACTCTTCAGGACTTCAAGTAATTCTTGATGTTAAACCCCGCACGATTTTGACACTCTGAATGCATGAAAATTGCAATCTGATTGGCCTTATGGATCTCCACCATTGAAAGTCAACATTTTTGTTCCCAAAATCTGAGTCTGAAATTGACCGCTCTGGAATGTTGCGTTTGTCCATGGGCGTTTCCTGTGCATTCAAAAAATGCTTGGATGACCTGCGTTGAGCTCAATCAATTGAAAACATGATGACAAGCACTCCGAACCAAATATGACATGTACTTATCCTTCAAGAAACAATAGCAACAGAAATGCACAAAGACTTAATCAAGAAAGAAATGGTTAAGAACCAAATCACTCAGTAATGAGAAATTGACTCAAGTGATACCCAAAAAAGAAAAAAATTGACAGAGGCTTTTTAGGGTGTGTTGAGTGCTCAACAAATGGTGACTTACTGGGTGAAAGAAGAATCTCCACTCCTACCTCGGGCTCAGTTGATGCAAAAGTTGGTGAAGAACTTAACTATTTTTTTTTATCAAATCCTCTTTTATCCTTGCATTTGAAACTCCCCAGTTGATGCATCCGGGCCTGCCTGTGGGGTTTTTCAACCTTTATTCCACCTTCATTTCCTGTCACCCTAACTAACACCCCTTTTGAAAAGAGTCGAGTAAAGAATTCACTGGCCCCAAGCCCTTTGGTTATCCTTATTCACTTGCTATGGTGTTGCTCCACTGCCAGCGAGCGTCCATAGCCCCGACAGAGCCACCCCAATGTCGCATACCTTGCTCCACTACCAACGAGTTTCCATAGCCCCGACGGAGTTATCTGCATACCCTCTCCTACTATGAACTCATTTGATATGGTTGATATTATTTCGGTAGAATGACCTGAGAGAGTGGGAGAGGAGGACGTCTGTTATTTGCAAAATGAGATGGTTAAGGTGAACATTTTTTGCTAGCTCTGTCTTTGAGATGCACATAGTCCTTTCTAGCTTACCACCTTTCCCTTAAGGTTTTACCAGACCACCAGGCAGACACTTCATCATTTTCCCGAGGTTTTTCACCTACAGGTTAGAGAGAAAACCCTTTAAATCAACCACAGGTCTCCCAGCGCTTCTTGTGTTGTATGTGAGCAATGAGTCAGAAACAGAGTTCGTCATATCACATGAATTGAGTTCTACCAATGTCTTGCTAAACAAAATATTAAAAAGACCAGAAGTACTATAGAAATAAACAAAACAAAAATGCATTCCGCAATCGAAACAAAACATCGTGAAAATACACANCAGGAGGGCGTCAGGTTCCCCCCTCAGATTTTGAAATCGATACGTTCCTACCCCAATTTTATCAGCTACCTGAAAAGGTCCAAGCCATAGATTTTGAAACTTAGAATGTTTTCCTTTCGGTTCATTTGCTATGTCCCATTTTAGGACTAAGTCTCCCACTTCAAAATTCTTATATTTAACCTAATGCTTATCAAACCACCTTTTAACTATCTACTGATGAGCTATGAAATTTTATTTTTCTTTCTCCCTTTCTTCTTCCACCATGAGGAGGGTATCAATTATTTGTTGTATGACTGATGAGGGTTGTCCTTTAGAATCTTGAGCAAGTTGAAGAGATGGAAGATATAGCCCATTTAGGAGGATGGCTTCCTATCTGTATACCAAAAAATATGGGGAATTTCCTATGGCTTCCTTGGGTGTTACTCTATCAGCCCATAAGGCATTATGGAGTGAACTGTGCCAATTCCTCTGGTTGTCTGCAACTGTTTTCTTTAATATCCTCACTAGGTTCTTATTGGTTGATTCTGCCACTCCATTCCCCTGTGGATAATAGTTTGCAGAATATCTGATTATGATTCCTTTGTCTAGAGAAAACTCTGTTAATAAGGTGGAAGAAAAGTAAGTTGCATTATCAAAGACAAGGACGAAAGGCATCTCGAACTTGGTGATTAGTTGTTTCTCTATGAATTGGATCACCACCTTTTCGTTCACCTCAGTGAGAGGGATGGTATTTGCCCACTTCGTGAAATATTATGTGGCAGTCAATATGTATCTATGTTGTTTTAAGGAACTCGGTGTAATTTCTCCTATGATATCTAACCCCCATTGCTCGAATGGCCTAGAAACGACCATAGTTTAGAGTGGGACAGATACTCTATTTTCCTTCCCTGTGCTTATTTGGAAAGTTTTACAGTTTCTGGCATATGTGTGAGTGTCTCTGAACAGAGTAGGCCAATAATAGCCAAATCTCGGTATTTTGTGAGCAGTGGTGTTTCCTGTGAAATTTCCACCTGCAAGACCATCATGGAGCTCCTTCAGAAATTTGTCTATATCTTCACGTTCGATACATCTCAAGAGTACCCCATCATAATTAACCCCGAAGAGCACCGAATTGATGAGGCGATATTGTGTTGATTTTAACCTGAGGGCTCTCCTTTCCCTGGGATTTAGGTTTTCTGGGAAAGTCCCATGATGCAGGAGATAAGTCAATTTCTCATACCAAGACTCTTGCCCTGGGGAGATGTATGAATCCTCACCACATCATAGTGCTAGTTCATTCTCCCATCTAGGGTCTTCATTTACTTGGTCTTGGGCTTCAGTTAAGAGTTTGCACAATCCTTGTCCCTTAACTAGTTTAACAGGTTTTATATCCAGATCAAATTCTTTGATTACTGCCATCCAGTTTCCTCTTCTTTCCCCCATATCTTGTTGAGTGAATAGGGATCAGACTGTAGGGTGAGGTACGATGACCTTGGTATGATTCTTAAGGATGTAAGATCTGAAGTGTTTCACTGCCTTGTACACAGGGATGATTTTAAGGATGAAAATTTATTTTAAAATGTAGAAACCTTGGTGAATCATACTAATCCTTCATATGACAACTATAAATGATTCGCGATATTTTTGTAAAAATATTCAAATTTCTAAGGATATTATATAGTTTTTATAAAATTTTGGCGATTTTTAAGGTAAAATAATTTTATACTATAGAATTTGGGTGAATCATTTTTAAAATAGTGAATCTTGTTTTTGGAAAAACCATGGAAAATTAGCCCATAAGAGAAATTTAGCCCCTAAAATCATCCATGCTTGTACACTGCATAAGCCTATTTTTCTATGGCAGGGTAATTTAGTTCGGCTCCTTGGATATTAGTGCTCATAAATGAGACCGTCCCCTCATTGTTGTCATCATTTTTCTGAGTCAATACTGCAACTAACGATTGGTCAGAGGAAAAAGTATAAAGGAAAAAATATTTGCTAAAGTCAGGACTTCACAGCACTGGAGCCTGAGATATTGCAGTCTTAATATTGCTGAAAGCACTTTTTCGTTCATCATCCCACTTAAATTCATCATCTTTGTGGATCACTTTTTGTAAGGGTCTGATGGTTTCAGTGAAATCGGGAGTGAAATTCCTCACAAAATTGATCTTCGCAAAGAAGGATTGCATAGCCTTTTTGTTGTGGGGTAAGGAAGTTGGGATATTGACTTAATTCATTCTGGGTCTATGTGAATCCCTGCTTGAGGTATAATATGACCTAGTATTTTTCCTTCCTCGACATTGAAGATAGTTTTCTTAGGGTTTAAAGATATACCATATTTCCTACACCTTTCAAAAATTTGGGTTAAGTGTTGGATGTGATCTTTCCTGTTCTTTGAATACATAGTCACATCATCCAAATAGACTACTACACACTTGTTGATTAGTCCCTGAAATGCTACATCCATGGCCCTTTGGAAGGTCTCCCCTACATTGATTGACCCAAAGGGCATACGTTTATAAGTGAAGGTTCCCCACTTGGTTCGGAAGGTAGTCTTCAAATGGTCTTCCTCTGAAACTAGAACTTGGTTGTAACCTAGAAAACCATCCAATAGGGAGAAAATATCAGAGCCAGATACAGTCTGCAAGAGTTGCTCCATTGGTGGGACTAGGTAATTGTCCTTTTATGAAGCTATATTGAGGTTTTTGAAATCTACACAGGTGGATCTATCTGAACTTTTTCCTGACAGGAACCAAATTTTCTACCCAAGAAGAATGTCTAACCTGAAAGATAATATTAGCATCTAGAAACTTCTTTAATTCCTGACACATGAGGGGCTCCAGGGATGGGTGGTACTTCCAGAGCTTCTGTTGGAGGGGTTTTACTCCGAGTTTTAACGTTATTGTGTGTTGAATGATACGAGTATCATAAGTCTTCAAATCTTGGTAGGACCATGCAAAGACATCTTTATATTGCCTGAAAAGTTTGAGATAGGCCTTCCTTTCTTCTTTAGACATTGCCTTGCCTAGATTTATATTCTTGGGGTTTTTCAGGGTTCCCATATTTATAGTTTCATGCATGGGACAGGAACTCCCCGTCTTTGTGTTAGTTGACCCTTTGAATCTTTCTCTTAAGTTAAAAAGGTTTTCTAAATTAGCTACCCCTTTCAGTATCGTGTGAGACCTTGGTTTGTCAGTTGGTTGATCTATATGAGGATCAGTTTTTGCTAATTGCTCCTGGAATACTTCATCATCAATAGCCAAGTCTTTAAAATTATCCTGATTGGTCAAAACTTTTATGATCTGTTCATTTCCTTCAAAGACCTTCCAATTGGAAATATTGTTGGGTACCGATGGTTTTTATAGTAGCTCCACGGTGAATCAGGAGGCTTCATGTTCTTCTAGAGGGGATAACATTGAGGCAGTGGTGGCCAGAGAATTAGCTAGAGTGTTCTTTGTTCTGGGGATCATCGTAATGTTGAAAGCTTCAAAATTTTATATTAGTCTATGAACTTCCTATTGGTAATTCCTCAGGTGGGAAGAGTTGCAATGTATAGTGTTCCTTACTTGTCTAACGATGATTTCAGAATCTACGAAAATTTTCAATTCTTTAACGTTTAAGTCCATGGATTTATTCAGTTCTTGTAATAGAGCTTCATACTCGGTGGTGTTATTTGTGCATTCAAATTCTAGTCTACAGGATAGGAAACGTTTTTTACCTTTTGGGTCAATGAGGATGCACCCTACCCCTGAGCTTTCTTGCGATTTAGATCATCAGAGTATAATTTCCACATTTGTGAATGAAAACCATCACCTTCCCTTTTTATACCACTTTCCTCCTTTCTTCCTATTTGTTCCGTGATTAATAACATTGGTTCCTGACAGAAGAGGGTTTCCCCAGCCGTCATTAGCAAATTTTCTTGAAAACTTATTTCGTAGTTTTGAGTAAGAGGGATATCAGATGAGAGGGCAAAGAAATTCCCGAAATTAGAGTCACGAGAATAATTTCCTAGCATGGGAAAATCTGTCGATGAGGGCTCGTTACGAGTTTCCAGGTTGGTGACCGTGTGTTTTAGATATATTTCCTGGTCGATTCTGATCATATTCGTGTGTCCCTTTAATGGAAGCCAAAGGTGAGCCCAATATGTACTAAAGTATTTGTTTAAATTCTCAGACCAATCTCGACTCAGTAGCAATCCATAAGCTTCTAGGATATCTACTACAATGATGTCAATTACTTGAACAAATTTGGGGTGTGTCGCTATTCTGATCATCACATCTTTGATCTCTCCCATAACCTTCACCTGGGTTCTGTCTAGTTGTATTACATGTTTATCACTTTTGAGAGGAACTGCATTTCATTTTTTGTAGATATAAAATGGCATAACATTAGAGGATGCTCCTGATTCAACCAAACAATTATGCAAGTTTTTGTTGAAGACTTCAAATGTCAAACAAAATAGTGGGACAAAATATTTTCCCTTCTTATCTTCAGAGCAGGCATTCACAGTTGGTTCATTCCTTAGATTTGCAAGGGTTAGATTTTATCCTTGGTCAGTGCTTGTTGTAGGATTTTCTACTGATTTCAATGCTTGTAACAAAAAGTCCTTTTGTTAAGGGACTCTACACATTTCCATGACCGATATGTTTGCCTTCAAATTTTTCAAGTCTTCTACTATGTTGTAGTCTATCTTGGGTGATTCTCATGTAAGGATGTTTATAGGATTTCTTCGGGGAACAAAAGGTTCTTTCAGGTGATCGGGAGCTGGTTTCCCCCCCGAAGTTTGGGCCATAGTAAGGTCGTGTGAGACTGGTTGACCTCTACTTTGTGTTTTCACAGCCAAGACTTCTGCGGGTGGTTCTTGAACCTCAAATAGGTCACCGAAAGTCATTGGTAGGTCAGGGTCCCATATCAACATGGATGTTTCTTCTGGTGGATCAACGATATTCATAACTGAGCCACTTGATTTTTTCAGTTAGGGAAACCTCATATAGAAACTAGTTGGCCATCAAATTCATGGCATGCACCCACTGTGGGCAGTCTCTTTCAGAGTGCTTCTCTTGGTGATAGGTACATAAATATTTGGATGCTACATTTCCGAGATCGATGTTCAAGTTGGCTGGGGGGGGGGGTTCAATTGATTTGAAATGTGGATTTATTTTAAAAAAGGGTTTATAGGGCCTATGGCCTTGGTTTCCTTTCTGTTCACTTATTTTCATGTCTATGATTTCGTTTGATAGTTTCTTAACCATGCGTTGTAGGTATTTGATGTCCCCACTTCCTTTTTTGGGGCCTTGTTCTGTTTGTTTTCCTGGGGGTCTAGTCAATAGGAGTCCTCTCCTGGGAGGAGGTTGAACTTATTTATTAACTAATGATACTTGTCCTTCTTTACATCCCTTCATTTGAAATTATATTGTTTTATCTTCTTCAAAATTCTCAGCTAATGTTTCTTAGGAAACCCTCTTCACAAACATGGAAATAGAAGCTGGGAGAGCATTAGCATATACTTCAATTTGCAACTCCTGAGTAGGTTTAGCTTCGGGTTGAAATTTGTTTAATATAGTGGTAAACCATTGATTAAATTATTTCACCTTCTCCTTTGAACTCATGGTGGCGGCGAACAACTCGACCATCAAATCTTCTGTAGTGGTTTCTTCTGCAAATTTATCTAGAAAATATTTTTGAAAATTCGTCCAACTAGTTATGGGTCCTACAGGTAAGCTAAAATACCACTTGGAGGCCGAATTTTCGAAAGTGTAGGGGAAATGCATGCATACTACGTATTCATGTTTAAAATTCATCAGTCTGATAGCTAGTATGAATTTTTTGATATGGTCTTCAGGAAATCCAGATGTTTCAGGGTCAAATTTAGGGAGTAACTTCTCTATATGTCGAGGAAGGTTATGTACTCATCCATGGATGGCCAGATAATATCTTTCCAACCAAGGTTGATTATTCTGAGGTGGGTTTCCCCTTTCTTCATTATGATCGTTGTTATATTCCATGTCCGATCCCGAAACTGAGTGTTCATAGTTAAACCGTTCCTCGTTGGAAAAATCATCGGGCTCGGAGAAGTTATCGGCTGGTGTTTCGGGGATTATATTAAGAGGATGTTCGATTTTAGTGAGATTGAAATCTATCAGGTCTTCTACTGAGTGCACAAAAACCTGGTCGCGGAACTCGACCACTAGTCTGCTTACTTGTTTTCTTTGAGGGAGTAACGGAGCTAAGGGAAGCGCATTGATCTGTCGGGCATAAGCTCTTGTGATTCTTCTGAATTGGTTCAACTCCTCGTGAGGAAGAGCATAGTGTATCTCAGGGAATATATGTTCTTCCTCTTGCTAGGGTGAGTTAATAGTTTCAGGAATAATCAATGTGTGTGGGTTGTCTTGGGAATGACTAACCATGCATGTGGGTTGTTTTGAATCTAGAGGCTGTGTGAAAGATTTTGTAAAAAATATTGTCAGTCATTCATTATTTAGGCCCTCCTTCTAGCGCCAGTTTTGTTGAGGGGTCCTAAATCCCTTTAACTTAATAGCAGGAACCAAACCCGCCACCGAGGCCTAATTAGACTCTACATCGTTTAATGGTGGAATGGATCTCCATATCTTGTGATCCGGCCAACTAATCGATGGGCTTTACATAGTGATTGGTAGGATGTCTTCTTGCGAAAAACTCCTCCTTCAGTTCGAACGTTCTCTTTTAGTATTTTCTCTTATAGGTGGGACCGATACAAGATAAATGTTGATATATACCAGCTGGGTAATAAAGGGGAAAGGACTTAGACACTGAAGAAGGCTGAGCTCGGGATAACCCTTCTGCTCAAGCATGCAGACAATGATTCTTACACCTACAACAAGCCTAGTATTAATACATTATCCCGTTGGTGTTCCAATTATTGACAAAGATATGATTATCAGGAGAAAGCATACATGCAATGAACGATGGCAAGAAAAATAGTTTCCTTAACTCTAATCATCAATCACATATTAACATAACGATTTAATTTTTATCATTAAAGACAAGAACTATGAAAATATTGAATTAGATAACTTATCAACATATTCAGAATCTTTCACTCGTTACAACAACTATTCATGAGATAAAATCAGAAATAATTCTTCTTCAGATCCAATCACACAAGCCTTTGATGAAAAACAGAAAAAACTTTGTCTCAAGTCCTGAGCAAGAATTCTCAATCAAGGTAGCTCCGAAATAGTTCTTTACAATCCAAAATTCCAGTTTACATCCCTGCAATGAATTGTGGCAAAAACCATCAAGCTTCAAAACATTCAAAGACCCCCTATTTAACAGAGTTGCAAAGGTTGTCGTCCTTAGGGGACTTAGACCTAATTTTAGGTAATTGTTCGTAAAACAAATATTAACTTGACTATGGCACTGGACTTAATCAACAAGAGTGGTTCTTCTCACACACAAAAGACCACTCTTGTATCTAATCTAAAAAAATGCTGGAATTAATCAATTAAAAACAACTATTGTCTCTGAAACAAAACTGATGCATGCGCTGGAGGAACTGAATCGGCAGAAAATAGGCCTCAGAGTGACAGAGAAAATCTCTGTGTTGACTAATAGAATGTCTGTGAAATTTTGGAGGCCACTGGTGACAACTGGCTACATGAGCAGATTTCTACTTGAGGAAGAGGGAGTCTGCTAAAGTGTTTTGGAACCCATCTGCATCGACCTGTGACTAAGACTTAAATCTATGTCTGTGTCTAAGATTTCAGAATCTAAGCATACTCTGTCTCAAATGTAACTGAACCTTCTCCTCACTTTCACTATGATGAATTGGTTGTGAACAGGAAGATGTGCAGGAGGGCTTCCAATAGGAAGATGGAACGCGTGAAGGTGGACGACGTGGATGTAGATGAAGTGGAGGGGTGTGGAGGTGACATGTGTGAGTGGAGGTGATGAAATAACGTGATGTCATATAAGCACGTGATTGCGGAAGTTGGCGAGGGTGGTTTGGTTCCACACCACCTTTGGGCCTGCAATCCCCCATAAGATGCCACGTACCCTTCCAACAATACCATGGTTTCAATTGCAAGACCTCTCTAGAAAATTAACGTCCGGGTAGTTTACGTCTCCGCAATGGATTGTGGTCATTGATCTAATTACAATCTATGATCTAGGTGATATTCCTTCCTTACCTACTGCACAGATCAATGGTGTTGGTTGATTTGAGATCAGCGGTCTGTGATCACTTCGGGAGTTCTAGCTTTGGGAGTTTCAATGCATAGTTCTTACCATCCTCCAGAGTGTTGTACCTCTGAACTAAGGGATCTACCTCCATGTGGCCTCTGGATCTAGACAGTCCAGATTCACTTCGGGAGTTTGGGCTTTGGGAGTTTGTAAATGTTGTTCTTGGAAATCTCCCGAAGGAAAATCTCTAAAGTGAATGATCTGCCTCCACATGTCCTTGGTAATGGATGGTCAAGATGTGATTGTGTAAGTCGTCGAGGGTGGTGAGAGGAGCAAGAGTAGTGAGTGGAATAAGTGGAGGTTACATGGTGACCTGATGTCATTTAAGCACATGATTGTGGAAGTTTTTTAGCGTGGTTTGATTCCACATTGCTTTTGGGCCTATAATCCCCCACAAGCTACCACGTAGCCTTCCAACAATACCATGGTTCCAATTGTGGGACCTCTCTAGAAAATTAACATATGGACAGTTTACATCCCCGCAATGAATTGTGGCCATCGATATAATTACAATCTGTGATCCGAGTGATATTTAACTGCTGCAAGGATCAACGGTTATTGTTGATTTGAGATCAACAGTCCATATTCACTTTGGAAGTTTGGGTTTTGGGAGTTTCAAATGTTGTTCTTGAAATTATCCCAGAGGAAAATCGTCGAAGTGAATAATCTACCTCCACGTGTCCTTGTTTATGGATGGTCCAAATTCACTTCAGAATTTTGGGCTTCGGGAGTTTTGGATGTTGTGCTTGGAATTCTCCTGGAGGAAAATTGCTGAAGTGAATGATCTGCCTCCACATGTCCTTGTTGATGAACGGTCCAAATTCACTTCGGGAATTCAGGCTTCAGGAGTTTCTAATGTTGTCCTTGAAATTCTCCCAAAGGAAAATTGCCAAAGTGAATGATCTGCCTCCACATTTCCTTGTTGATGAATGGTTTAGATTCACTTCAGGACTTCAGGTGTTCAGGCTTCGAGAGTTTATGAATGTCGTTCTTGGAAATATCCCGGAGTGGTACGGGCCCTAAGTGGCGTGGTGGCCTGAAGTCATATGATGTCACGGCTGCTGATGTGTCCTAGAAATAAGGGTGACATGTGTCACGTGGAAATGGGTGAATGACACAACCAAATGACCTGGAATAAGTGCCACGTGTCATAACTGATGAGTGTGCCACGTGCTCTGACACTTCAAGCTTCGACAGTTTTGGATTGTGAGGCATGAATTTCTCCCAAAGTAGTATGGACCCGAAGTGACGTGGCAGTCTCTCATTACTTCCACTCTTCGGCAGTTATAAACTTTGGCTCTTCGGAACTTTGGGTAGATCTTGATGTTAAACCCCATGCTATTTAAACACTCCGAATGCATGAAAACCGTCTATTTGATTGGCCTGATGGATCTCCACCGTCGAAATTCAACCTGTATGTTCCCACAATCTGAGTTTGAAATTGACAGCTCTAGATTACTGCGTTTGCCCACGGGCATTTCCTGTGCATGCAAAAAATGCTTGGCCAACCTGCAGTGAGCTCAATCAATTGAAAGCATGATGACAAGCATTCCAAACCAAATATGACATGTACTTATCCTTCAAGAAACAATAGCAACATAAATGTGAAAAGAATTAATCAAGAAAGAAACAGATAAGAACCAAACCACTCAGTAATGGGAAATTGACTCAAGTCATACCCAAAAAAGAAAAAAATTGACAGAGGCTTTTTAGGGTGGTTTGAGTGCTCAACACTGTCTCCCCATCTTCTTACAAAAAACAATATTTATATAAAAATCCTTAAAAGATGGTGGACCAGTACATGAGGGTGTAAGAGGCTAACCCGTAAGGATACTGAACAGGTCTGGTGGCAGCGGGTATTGTCATGTGGTATGACTAGGTAAACTCGTCGAAGTACTGAATAGGCTTTCTGGCAGCGGGGCATTCTACCTAGCGAGGGTGATAATATAACAAACAATAAATACAATTCCTAAATATTAAACTTGTCCTAATGTACAGAATTACTTGTAGACAAAGATGAAAAGAAGTATGCATGGTTAAGCTAAGGTCAATGAACCCCATAAATCTACCATTGGGAACTAACTTTAAGACTATCCTAATACTCTCTCACCTACCTCTTCTTAACTATATGTAGGATGTTCTATCCTATAGGTGGGGCCATATTCTAACCGTCTCGTTAGACTGATGTGTGAAATTTATCTCTACACTTGGAAAGCTATAAATCTTAGGCTATTGGGAGAATTGACTGGTTCCCTATATTTTTTATTGTGAGGTGTCACAATACTTAGGGGTAAGGGAGGGGTTTCATGAGATGACAAATGACAAACACTGCCTATCTATATTATAATCCATGAGAAAAGGAAGTAGAATCTTTGTGAAAATTATGTTATATTGCTCTCATGATATTATGGGCTATTATATTAGCAGTTATTTTTTTATTGAAATGCTAAGTTATATACCATTGACATCACTGTGTGTTATAATCCTACTGTACATTTCTTCGAAAGACTGCTTAACTAGTTCTTTGTGTTAATTACAAACTGTTAAAATAATCACTACAGATTTGTGTTACACACCTATGGACAGAGGAATAGATTGTTTTATAGTGTACAAGAACGATGACAAGGAAATTAACAATGGATCATTCTATTCACACTTATCATGTCCATGCTCTTGTTCACCATGAATGTCAGAAGTTTCCCAAGAGGAGTGCTATGGGTAAACATCCACTACAATGAGAACAATTTCCATTTGCACAGGAGTACCATATCAAGTGCCATATGGAGTGCCATTTGGAAGACCGGATGGGGTGCCATATGGACACTGGATGAAGCGAAATATGAAGGATCGGATGAGGTATGCACATACTGTAAGTGACCACTATTGCAAGTAAAAAATGGATCATTTGAATTGATACGCATGTTCACTGGTAAGTTGAGATGAATTAAATGGCATGTCGTTAAAATTTGCATTGATAATTAAATTAAACAATTTTTAATGCATTTTTATGATCAAATGTCCAAGTCGAAGACTTGGACATTCATCTAATTCACACATGATTTCAATTTCCTCGAAAGTACACCCTTCTAAATTCAAATTCGGTGCAATCATATTCACATATGGCAATCGTGTGTGATGAATTCGCTCACAAATTCAACCATTTTCCACCTTAATCACGTTGAAAATTGGGGGTTTATCTCTAATTTCCATTTCACTCATCCCTTCTTGTTGTTCCGCCCTCACCCTCTTCCCAATTCCATCCCTCTGCTCATCCTTCATGCTTTAACCATGCCTAAACGCTATGAACCTTCCTCCTATGTCAAGCTTCTGGCCATTCCCAAATTCGCAGAGTGTACGGATATTTTCCTTCGCGCAGGGTGGGGACCATTCTTGGCCTGTCTGCAGGGCCACGATGATGGTGTCTCACTACAATTCACTCTCAGGTTCGATGGGAGGATGGCACACGTAGGGTCTCTGGCCTTCTTGGTCTCTGAGGAGTCAATTTCCTCATCCACGAAATTGCCACGGGTTGGAGATCGCTGGTTCAAACACCATCAATTGCCATGGCCAAGCTACAACAGAGTTTTCAAGCATGAGTTTAAGAATGTTTCCAGAGCTAAAGTGTACTCCAAAGAATGGATTAAGGATGAGTTGATTAATCCCCTAATCGTCATTATCAGGAATATCACTTGTGAAGGTAGCTAATTTGTCTTCAAAGCTTTCCATTTTCATCTGTTAGCTCATTTCCAATTTGAATTTTCCTTTCTACTTCTTGAAAAGTATTGAGAAAATGTCTTCCCAAGTATGAAAAAATGTGTCCAATCCTCATAACATTCTATTCCACCACGGCCTCATCAAATTGCTTGTCATAACCAAGTTGACAAAACAAGGCAAGACATGGGATGAATTCCTCTATCAATTCTCAAACCCCCCATCTCACAGTCAAGACCAACAAGAAATCAATTGATTTAGGGATTGTTACTTCATCTAAGCCTCATTCTCCAAAGATTCCAAACCCTCCAAGTAAAATATCTCTCTGTCTGAACAAAATGCCAAGAAAATTGTTGATTCCCCTGCAGCCTCATCAGGCAAGAAAACTAAAAATCCTACTAATAATTCTCCATTGCAATCAACACCTATTGATCCTTAACCTAAGAAATTACAAGATGAATTTCAACAAGATTTTCCTTTAGTCCCTACGAATAGAAGAGGATCCAATCGGTTCAAAGGGGAATCTTTTCAAAGAAGTACCAGAAGTGCAAGTGGAAAGCCTAATGTAAAAGCACCAAACACTTCAGATCCTATCCAAGTGTCTTCTGATCATGAAAGCCCCCATAAAATACTCATCGAAGTTTCTGTAGAAGAGTTTGAGCCTGATAGAGAAGTAAAATTTGAACCTATTCCCTCTCACAAGCACTTTGTTACTCCTACCTCTCAGATGCCTACATCAACTTCCAAAGTTGATAGACCTTCTAAATCCATCAAGGGATTCAAGCCCTCTTCTTTTGAAACATCTAATCATACCCTAATTATTGTAAAATTACAACAAGAAAATGCTCAGTTGCTTCAATAGTTGGAAGAGCGAAAGACTATGGATAGGCATCTCCATCATGACAATGCAATATTGCAAGCAACATTGAATTCTCTCCAATGATTGGTTGATCAAATGACCACCACCAATCACAGCCTCCGGACACAATTGAAACATCATAAAAGGCACAAGACAAAGTCTCCAGGACAAGAGGGAGAAGCTTCTAAAGCTAATCCACCCCCTCCTTCGCAAGTCTAGTTATGACGGGTGATTCATTTTTGTTTGCAATGGGGCCTGCAAATCCTTAGGCGTGGGGGTAATGTTGGGTTCGTATTTTGATTGTTTTATTGCGATGATCGAATCCTTTTTGCATCGATATTATATATTCTATACTTCATATTGGATATTTTGAAGGAGTTTCAAAGGTTTTTATATCAATTCATCATGGATTCACGTTAGGTATATATAATTGATGTTTTTACAATGATTTTGAGATCAATTCAGTTCAGTTCGATGTTTACAAAGATCTGTTGCATGGTTTGTGTGCAATAAGACAAAATTGTGGTTCGATCCTCCATCTGGTACCTCGTCCGACACTTCATCCAGCACCCCATACGGTACACGATCCAGCACTCCATCCGGCAAGCAATCCAGCACTCGGAGCGCACTGGAGCTGGCGGTTGGTACATTGGTCGCCTATGGTGGACGAATCAATGATTTGGGTTTTGTACACCCTTGTGGCCTCCAGCTACAGATCTCGATACACCTCAGATTGGGCGGTTATGGTAATCTCTAAGTGGCTCATGGATTTTCTAGAAGCTGATGTTGTTAGAATCTCATTTAATGAGTTTGCCATTTTTAGAGGAGCTCGACCCTTCCAGTGGTTGACCTCTCGAGTTGTAACTTATCTATAAATACCACTATCAGTGGAACGACCATAGAATTTTTTTTTAAGAAGAATTTCATTGTGTAATTCAGGCATTCTCTGCAAATTGTGTTCCAGACTTCGTTTTTTTATTAATGACAGAATTGCGTTGAGTTAAGCCTGAGTTTTATTGTTGGAGAGTAGCCACGACCTACTGGGGGGACCACCAGTGGTTTGGGTGACTGTATATCAATAGATATTATGTGTTTATTTTGTTACTTAATTAGAATCCATACTTGTTTCTTTGTTGTATGTATTTTTCAGTTTCAATTACTATACATGCCAATTATAATTTGATTATCTAACTCATCTTTCCTTAAATTGCAGATTGCTTGTAGGAGCTAGTTAATTATCATGTTGTGTCTCTTATTTCTTAGCAATGAATCATCCTGCAAGATAATAACTTAGATAGTGTATTGAAGTCTTAATTTGGTTTTGGCAATTAAAACAGAGCATTACTTAGACAAATGATTAGTGTAAGAAGAGTTTTAATTTAAGATCATTTACAAGCTTTGATGGAATAATAGTTTCCAGTTTTACTAGCTGTAATCAAGCTAAATTTAATTACCAGTTCAGTTAAATCTTCATATATCTATTTTTCTCATTAATCTTGCCTTAGTGTGATAAGATAGAGATATATTATGGGGTTATGTTTTCTAAAAGCATTCTAGTTTTGAAATATGAGTTTTAATGATAGGATTAGTTCAGTTTAGATTATAAAATCTCAGTTATGGATTTGAATTGTAATTTTAATTAGAAGAGTGGATTTGAATTAAGATTTTTAATCACGAGTTTATAAATTTTCTTAAATTAGTATAAGAGTTTTTTTAATCGTTGATGATTGATGCATGAAGTTTAGAGATCACATGGATTTCGCGAGATACTTAGTGTTGCTTCTATGATGGAAAAGCTTTCTTTAGACTGCCTTATTCACACTTTCCATTTCTCTATAGAAGTCAGCATTGAATTAATCCCTCTTGAACTATCACTAATAGTCAAATGTCATTGTGATTTTATTCAGCACCGAAGACATAATCATCATCTTTGAATACTCTTTTTCCTTTTATTGCAAATTAGGAATAGTTTTGATTAATTAGAATCTGAATACAATCATGATGCTTTTATTTTTTATTAAGTAGGTTAATATTTCTCCTTTGCAAAATAAAAATGATTATGAGTTCCTTTTAAGAATAGAGTTCACTTGTCGAAATAGTTTTGATAGGTTAGTTGTCTACTTGCTTATTTGCTTAAAAATAAAAAGATCAAAAGTAATTTACTTGTTGTTGCTTACTTAAAAAGGTTGAATAGATTAACTTGTTTAAAATAGTTTATGAATTGCTCTTTTAGAAATAATCCATCAATCCATTGTTTGAAGTTGCTTAGTGTAAATAGTTCAAGCTCATTAATAGAATTTTCTAATTGATGAAAAATAAAAAAGATTCATCTCATAAGTAGATTGATAGAGTATTGATCCTTAGGTAGACCATCCCCTTAGTTAGACAATACTTCCATTATCTTTTCTTCCTTGGCTCATACAATGCCACAACTCTAAGTTAACTTACCCCGGGTTGACAATTTAATTGAGGGAATTAGTGCATATAGAATACCCATCAACCTGATTTATGAATGCCATGTCACCCATCAAGTTGTTTATGAACATCGACTGTGATGCCATCGCGTTTAAGCTGCTCAAACCAACATCTTTGAGCCACAACTTCAACACCTCCACCCATCCCTAGGCCCATCACAGACTTCAAGGCACCGCATACACGATGTTAGTGCCCTCTTTCCCATAGTGCTGCAACAACCTAGGTTTTAGCCTCCTGACAACAACACAACATAGAGCACTAGATTCCAGATCCGGCAGTCTAGCCACGTCCACTTGTGACATCCTATACTCAGATAGCTCCACTTGTCTTACTTCCACAACATCATCCATCTTTTCATCCATGCTCACCCTTGTCTCGTCCACGCATTGGTAACATGTCCGGGTAATGCATTTAGAGATGACAATCCATCTAACATGGTTCCTTTTGCCCCCCTTCTCCCTCTGCACGGTTTTTCTCTGATATCACTTGTTGGACTTCATGCCTGCAAACAAAATTCATGAATAGAAACAAAATTAGAGAAATATAAAACATCACACACACTAGAGGCAAATAGATGGGGGCAATGGTAATCTTTATTGCTCATCTGACAATGGAGAAATGAAAACAAGCCTCAAGAAGCTCCTCATGTGCTTCATTTAAATAGGATATTGTCCAGCATTTCTAGGCATACAGAAAACCAAACACTTTAGAAATCTCCACCTAACAAATGTAACTACAATATGTGTTGTCACAACCCAACAAGAAAAGAGACACAATTTCTTCTGTAACAATCCATCTATTTTTATATTTTCACTACATATATCATGAATAAGCCATTACATATATATAATGGACACAACACACCATTAATGTGTAATGATATCAACAATGCAAGGAGAAAGTTGACACACAATTGTTTCTCCTTGTTCATTACGCAAAGGGCACGTCGCACGCCATTTTAAATGAAATGAGAGAGCCCTACACACTTTTGAAAAATCAATATGCCAACAAACTAACATAGAACAACGATATGCAAGAGATGAATCATCCAACACTTTAATGATATTAGTCACCCATAAGAAAGTTAAAAGAAAAAATGCAAGAGAATATTTCGATTAATAAGTACCAGATAACTAATGTCGTAGTCAAATATTTGGTAATTTCGTCGAAGGCATATCTTAGGGATATTTTTTGTTGAATACTTGTCAACTGGTTGACAGGTTTTCTAAAAAAATCGTTTGGAAACAACCATCCTTGTCATCTTTGTCATGTCCTTCAAAAACCCCCCTCTATCATTCCACCTATCCCTATCTCTCCATCTCTCTTATCTGTTCATCCTACCACCTCCCTATCCTTAACGTTATCTACTATCTCCTTTTCTATTGGGACAGATCTTATCTCCTATATCCTCCACCTTCATGACAGTTTCCACCACTTTTTTCAATCAAGGCACTTGTCAGATTTAATTCGAATAGGCCCATCTCCAGGGATCTGAAAGATTGAAATTGTCCCACTGAAGTCGAAGCTTGAAATTGACATTTAATCTTGAAAATGCTCCATCCAACACCCTCCACGACTCTAGTGAAATTTTCCATTCCCTCTACCGATTCCTTGCTACAATGATACAAGTAAGTTAATTTATCGATACATGAGTTCATACCTGGTGTAATCGATGACCATATGTACCCCAAGACTTTTCACATAGTCGAACTTTCCCGTGCTTGCGGTGGAAATGATCCTAGAATATCCATACATATTCTTTGCTAGCTGAATGGCAAGGATCCTCGCTCGTCCCACAATGAACACACGCTGCCCCTTTTCAAAAATATAGGTACTTTTGCACAATCTGTTGCACAAAAGTACCTATATTTAAGGTAATGTGATTTTTCATAGTATTAATAAAAGGTTTTAATGATGTAATCAAATTGTTTTTTAGCACACATATTTTGTATGTTTAATTATTTAAACACTCACCATGTTACTTCTACACTTTCAAGAGTGAGTTGACTTATCTTATGATATTTTGTGCACCAGTGTACTTGCAACGCGAGTCGTCTCTGTTCTTGCTATGATCATATCACCCGGCCAGGACGAAGTCTCCCAGCGGCCCGCTGAGCTCTGAATCCAGCAGCACGTTGCTCGATTTTATGTCTCTATGGTTGACAGTCTTCTCCCACTCCTCGTGCACATACAACAGCCCCGCCGCCACATCCTTCACAAGAGTATCACCGAGCCCACGGCACCATCGTCATAGGTTTCCCAAATATGAGTTTATCCAAACCGCCCTTTGGCATGTGGTCATAACACAAAGAATAGTTGCTTCTGCCTCCAGCACCACCCGCAGAGCTGAACCAAATTCTGGTGTTGCATGCGTCCCATGGTCGAGATCTCTTACATGAATCCCTTCATTCCCTCTGTGAACTCGTTCGTTTTGTGTTTCACTGTGATTTCGCGAATCCTTTCATTCCCTCCGTGAACTCCTTCTTTACGCGTTTCACTGTGACTTCTGGACGCTTCCAGGGAGAATGCCCTTGCAAAGCATAGTTACCAAGTTCGAATTCGATATGCCCCTTTAAGCATAGTTACAAAGTTGGAATTCGATATAGGAAAAATTCCAGTATCAATTTTTCAATTTGAAAAAAATCTTCAAAAACTTGTCAATATAATTAACTAATATTTATCATGTTCAAACAAAATCTATCATTTTGAGTTCTATTTCAGCTAAATAAAACTCAAAATATCTGAAATAATAGTTCCTCTCTCACTTCAAGGATTAAGATGCCAAAAGACACTCTCTAACGTTCCTATTGATCCTTGCTCTTCGAAGAATATAAGAACAACTCATTGGGCCTTTCTTTAATGGTGGTGTGGGGCTCTATTCTTCTAGTTAAATTATATTATCATTACTCTACCTACTCGATTGAGTACATAATATAAGTTCTTCTAGTTAAATTATATTATCATTACTTTACCTACTCAATTGGGTACATAATATAAGTAAAGAGGTTCAAATACCTTATATTCTTCACTCATTTTCTTTCTATTGCTTATTTACGAGATACTGTAAGCAAATGTGTGGTTTTTTAAATTCTCGTTCTAGTTGCTCAAAGCCAATTTACACACAGATGCCTGATCAATCTCATTAGATAAAGGTTTGGTGATCCCATATCCAATTGATATTTCGAGTTCTATTGGAATCCCATAGAATTTGATGAATAATTTGGTCGAACCAAAAGAATTAGCGAATTTTCAAATTTATTTCATGGATTTGGCTGCATTTGGTAACTATACATGGAAGCCTTGCCAAACCCCCCTGGCCCAAAACATTTTCGTCCCTGAATCCATTAGTGGCGATGGAAAGTTCCTTGTAAGTGAATATATGGGGCAAGAACTTCTCCCATTCTTTAATCCTTTCTCTGTATTTCTCTCTTTTGAGAAACACAGTTGCCAACGCTAGCGAGAAGAAAACCAGAGGGACCACTTTAACGCCATCTTTAAACATTAAGCTCAGATGCTTGGAATAATTGTTAGCAAACGAAGGTAGGATCAAGATATTGAGGGGGGTGTCATGCCTTCCATGGTGAAGCTCTATGAAAGAACTCAATGGTCTCCGACTGAAATGTTACTCACGTTATCACATATAGTTGTAAAAGGGTCACAGGACGACCAACTCCTTTGTTGCATAGAAGCGTCCAAACGCAACATTCAAAAGAAGCACATTTCAAGCTTAAAATACAAGCAGCGATCAGATTCAATTTTTGATAGCGAAGATCCCAAGAGCATTTCAGATCAACGGCTCTCAATATTTCGAAACGTCAGAGTTGCACAAGGTTTAAAGACCAGGTGGAAGCCCTGAAGTTGTAGATCAAGCGCCACGTGTCCTCCTCAGATCGACGATCATCGTTCACTTCAGGAATCTAGGCTTCGGGAATTTCAGCATCTCCAACCCCGACTTCATCCGGACTTATTTCTCTCGGAGTTAAAGATCAAACCCCACGCGTCCCTCTAGATTGGACGGTCATTAGTTCTCCCCTCTAACTTTCATTTGAAGTAATTTCTCCTGAAGTCTACAGATATCCGCCATGCGTCCTTTCAGATCAGACGATCATCATTTACTTCGGGAATTCGGGTTTCAGGAGTCTCGGCAACTCCACTCCCATTTTCCTCCGAAGCGTTTTTGCTCGAAGTAAAAGATCAAGTGCCACACATCCTTTCATATCGGACGGTCATGATTTACTTTGGGAATTTGGGCTTCGATATTTTCAGCATCTCCACTCTCGATTTCTTTCGTAGTGTTTTCACCCGAAGTCCACTGATCGCAGCCACGTGTCCATACGAATCAATAGTCGTCGTTCACTTTGGAGCTTCAACATTCATTTTAGGTCACCACGTCACTCTAGGCCCATATTTATGCTAGCTCTACATGCAGACCCCTCTCGAGCTCTGAAGTCCAAAGTACGTGGCAACCTTCAGTGCAGACATGTGGCATCCTTATCAGTCATGGCATGTGGCATCCACCTAGCGTTGACACATGGCACTCATTTCAAGAATTTTTGGATGTGTCTTCAGATATTTTTTAGTGACACATGCCACCCCTCCGTCTGTGACACGTCAACATAGTGATGTCAGGCCTCCACATTAGATCATCCTCTGAGAAGTGTTCTTGTTCAGCGCCAAAATTAGCGCCATATATAAGAGTGGTTAAAAGGATCCTAGAGTTGGCGAGCAGATAAAATTTAGTGGGGACGCTAAGTTAGCAGAGTTAACCAGATCGCGGACCGGGGCCATATCAACGGCCATGCTCCATTGCGGGGACGCAACATGCTCGAAAGATAAAATTCTTGAGCGGTCCTGCAATCGAGACCATGGTATAGCGTAAGAGTTGCATGGCAATTAGTGGTGAATTGTGGGCCCAAAAGTGGTCTGGGTCCAAACCGCCTTTGACAACCCTGCAATCACATGCTCATAAAGCGTAAAATCCAAGAGCAACGCGTGGCAGCCCCCTCGGTGTTAATCCTCATCCCGATCCCAACAAGAGATCAGTTAATGAAAAAGGAGTGGTGGTTGAAACCTCGACTCACTCCATAAATAGAAGGCATGGAGGATCTGGCCATGGAGACAGAGCTGCCAGCACGAGGTACCATGATGGACGTTTTTTTCCTCTAGGCCCATGCTGAGTTGAGTTTGCGTCTGACAGGAGGATACACGCACAGTCTGACAGAGGAAGGCGCAAACGAAAGGCTTTGCATGGAATGGCCAGATCACACCCTTGGTAGTTTTTGGATTGATTTGAGTATAAATAGATCAATTCAAGATTTTGTTAAGGTCGTCAATTGGTTGAGCAAAGCTCCCTATTTTGTAATATTTTGATGCCAGAACTATTCTTTGGTTATGTATCAAATTTGAGACTTTCGCATTAACAGAAGTCAACTTCTTTCATCTCTTTGTTCAAACTATGATAAAACACTCGAGCATGGAGGATCCAGTCAAGGGTTATGGTTATGTTGTAATGTAGGTTTGATTAGATCAATACTATGACCACTTTTAGTCATCTTCCTTGTTACCATATTTCCCCTTATGTTGAAAGGCTCGGGAATGGAGGATCCAGTCGAGTTGTTGTAGTTGCATGATAATTTAGGTTTGATTATTATGTTGTTGTGGTGTATTTCAGTGTTTGAAGCTTGAGTTCAAGAGTGCTCTTGAGCCTGAGTTTTTCTTCACCAAGCTGCTTGAAAGTCGGATGCTCGTAGCAGTCTTGTTCACCCCTCTCACTAATTCTTCCTTTCGCTCACACTTAAACTCAAATCACTGACTGAAGTTAATGAGGCCCTCACTTACCTATGCATTGCTTGTCTAGTTTCTATGTTAAAATCATTCTTGTACTGAGTTTTGTCCATTTGACCTCCACTCACAAAACCAACATCCACCAAACATTCTGATGGGTATTGGGATTACCCTCTTGTAGTATGAGGGTGACGTTTAGTGCTAACAACTCATAGCCATTCAAAATCCAATGATAATCTTCTCTTGCATAATGCTTTTCAGATTGATTTTCAGATATATCAGTCGACTCTACGGTCTCTGCAAGTCGACTGGCATGACATTAACGTTGAGGCGGATAATTTGAGAATGATCGTAATCTATCTAGGTCGGTATGTTTTGTCCGCTCTTGAGGTTCAATCCCTGGAATTCATCCAAGACCAATAGTAGACAATCTTGTCCGAGACCGACTCGAGGTTGTTGATGTCCACGCCCACATGGTTTCCATCTAGGTCATTCAATTCCACACTTTGGATCGTATCAAACTCGACTACGAACAAGTGATTATATGGTTTCCTATTGTTGGGATCGCGAGATACTCTGATGCTAGATTTCCCATGCGAGTTGTGTAGGGTGTGATAATAAAGGCAATTTTGTGCCCGCTTGAGTTAGAGGAGGGCAGGACCATGCTAAAAATGAAGAAATTACTAAAAATGAAGAAAGCAGCCCATTGCTTTTCATCAGCATAGGAATCGAATACAACACTCGACTAAACATAAAATGCATGTGATTTGTGAGGGCGAGCACAAATCAGGAGTGGATGAGTGAAGCACCTGCCTCATGGTCATGTTGCTTCCATTGAGCACAAAAATGATAGGAAAAAACTAGTATTACAAGGGAGAAAAAGGCTATAAGGGTAAGGCTACTGACATAGGTTTTTAGAAATGTTGGATTTCATCCCTGCAAATAGAATTCATGAACACAGTAGAGACAAATAGATGGAGGTAATGGTAATATGTATTGCTCAACCAATAATGGAGAAATGAATACAAGCCTCAAGAAACTCCTCACTGATTTCTTCATTTAAATCAGAGATTCTCAATCATTTCGAGACATACCAAAAGGTAAAATCTTGAGAAACCTCTGCTCAAACAAATGTAACTACAAGGTGTGTTGTCACAACCCAACAATATCCATGTTGACAACAATTTCCTGATACTTTTCCCAATGAATAAAACATCACATTCCCGCAAGCCAAGAGAATGTGAACACCACCACAACTTCTCTAACAATACTGGTTGTGTGAACATGTGTGCAGAGTTTTCTCCAATGCTCTTTACCTGGTTTTGTCATGTGTCCACTAACAACATTAACTGCATGTGAAATATTTGAACTTTTCATCGCAATCATCAACCTTCCAAGTGCATTTGCATAAGGTACACGAGACATATAATCTTTTCTTCCTTACTACTACGACATACACTTAAAAAAATATTACTATGGAAAACTAAAGGGATATTTACCATTTTCACAAAGTTCATATTGAACCTCATCGGTGACAACCATAGCTTACCATTTTTCCCATCTTTGTATACCTCTATGCCAAAGATTTGTTTTTTTCTCTTGAATACTTCATCAAAAGTTCAATCCAACTAAGTCTTTAACCTGTTGATCTCTACCATGTTTTTCTTGCAACAAGCATATAATCAATATAACACCAAGATAATGAATATGTCATAAACACTCACTTTTTAAGAAACTTTGGCTGACCATGAAAGAATCAAACATCTTGTACCTTTGACTAGGAACCTTGTGCCATACAATGGTTCACTGAGTTTGCAAACAAATATCCCTTTGTAATCCTAAACAACTTCTCATGGTAAAGATCTCTATTACTAATGATTTTTGGAAAATAGGATCCCACAATCTACATCCCTTAGCTCCATCACAATAATCAATAGAGATATAAAAAAAAATCCCCTTGACCAAATTCGGCCAAGCCTTCCAAGTGAACATTCAACCCTCACCTCCAGGATAATTTCATCTAATCCCTTTAAAGGATTCATTATATGCAATCCATGGGCTATAAAAAAACACTGGCTACCAAACCATGTCTCTTGACCTAACTTTCCCTCCCTTTTCATGACCAAAAAACCAACCAAAATTCCCTCAAAGTCAGGGTATCTGAAAATACCACATGCTCTACCCTATCACCTACTAGGTCATCTAGACTCTATCGATTACATTTCAAAACTAGGGTACACATGTTTAACCAAGTCTTACATTCGTATGCCCATTTACACATAAAAAAGTGTTAGCTCCACCTTGAGTTATGCATTCGAAAAATATCCACCTTGTCATTGCTTTGACCTCCATCGCCAACAACCAACTCGAATCTCCATATCCCACCTTTGTTTCATCACCACCCATGTCAAACCTTTATTGCTCGAGTCCATTGCCAACTGCGATATTTTCGACCTGTACCTCTACACAACACAAATTCCCACTTGGTGCAAGCTTCAACAAATTCTATCTATCAACAAAAACAATATTCCAAACCCAAAATATTCTGGCATATCATGGCCATCACCAGTGCCATCGTAGCCCTCAATTATCTCAGCAAAAATTTGACACACCAAGTTGGGTAGACTCCTTATATCCAGAAGGTGGGTAGTTGAACAATCGACTTTGAGGATCCTCACATCCCATTTGTCGATATCCACTATGGATTCCATGTGATGAGGAGGATGATTGACATGATGCATGCAATACTTGATCACGTTTTCAAAAATATTATCAGATACTCCAATAGATGAATGGGGTTTTCAATACCTATTTCCCAATTTATGAACGCCATGTCACCCATCAAGTTGTTTATGAACATCGACTGTGATGCCACCGCGTTTAAGATACTCAAACCAACATCTTTGAGCCACGATTTTGACACCTCCACCCATCCCCAGGCCCATCACGGAGTTTATGGCATCGCAGACACAATCTCAGTGTCCTCTTTCCCATAGTGTTGCAACAACCTAGGTTTTATCCTCCCGACAACCACACGACATAGAGCACTGGATGCCAGATCCGGCTATCATGACACGTCCTCGTGTGGCATCCTATACTCAGATAGATCCACCTATCCAACTTCCACAACATCATCCATATTTTAATCCATGCTCACCCTTGTCTCATCCGTGCGTCTGTAACAACACGTCCGGGTAATGCACTCAGATACAACAATCCATCTAACGTGGATCCTCTTGCCCCCCTTCTCCCCCTGCACGGTTTTTCTCTGATATCATTTGTGGGACTTCATGCCTACAAACAAAATTCACGAATAGAAACAAAATTTATTGAAATATAAAACATCACACAGAATAGATACAAATAGATGGGGAAATAGTAATATTTATTGCTCAGTTAAAAATGGAAAAATGAAAACAAGCTTCAAGAAGCTGCTCATGTGATTTTTCATTTAAATAGGATATTCTCAATATTTTCTAGGCATACATAAAAGCAAACACTTTAGAAATCTCCACCCAATAAATGTAATTACAATATGTGTTGTCACAAAAGAGAGAATTTCTTCTGTAATAATCCATCTATTTTTATCTTTTCAATACATATATAATGAATAATCCATTACATATATATAAGGGACACAACACACCATTAACGCATAATGATATCAACAATGCAAGAAAGAAGTTGACAAATAATTGTTTCTCCTTGTTCATTATGCAAAGGACACATTGCACGTTGTTTTAAATGAAATGAGAGAGACCAGCACACTTTCGATAAATCAATATGCCAAGAAACTAAAATAGAACAAGGATATGCAAGAGTTGAATCATCCAATACTTTAATGATATCAATCACCCATAAGAAAGTAAAAAGAAAAAATGCAAGAGAATATTTTGATTAACAAGTATGGGGTAATTAATGTCGTACTCAAATATTTAGTAAGTATGTCGAAGGCATATCTTAAGGATAGTTTTTTTTGAATACTTGTCAATTGGTTCATAGGTTTTCTAAAAAATCATTTGGAAACAACCATTCTTGTCATCTTTGTTCCGTCTTTCAAAAATCCCCCTCTGTCATTCCACCTATCCCTATCTCTCCATCTCTCTTATATGTCCATCTTGCCACCTCCCTATCCTTAATCTTATATGCTATCTCCTTTTCTATTGGGATAGATCTTATCTCCTATCTCCCGCACCGTCATGACGATTTCCACCATTTTTTTCAATCGGGGCACTTGTCAGATTTAATTCGGGTAGCCTGAGCTCCTGGGATATGAAAGCTTGAAATTGTCCCACTAAAGTCGAAGCTTGAAATCGACCTTTAATCTTGAAAATGCTCCATCCAACACCCTCCATGACTCTAGTAAACTTCTCCATTCCCTCTACCGATTATTTTCTACAATGATACAAGTAAGTTGATTTATCGATACCTGAGTTCATACCTGGTGTAATCGATGACCATATCTACCCCAAGTGATCCGGGTGGATATTGGTGGCCACCCACCTATTCCAAAATCCACTTATCTCATCTTGACAGTTTTCAGTTCACACCCACCTATTCCAAATTCCACTTGGATCATCTTGATAGTTTTCAGTTTAGCACGTTTCTTTGTAATGGTGACATATTTTTGTAATTATAGGTTCTTCACTTTTGGGGCTCTCTTGAAGCCATACATAGCATCCAGGTGGATATTTGTAACACACCCAACCCATAAATACCCTTTCTAGGGATGGGGCATCATTTTTTCTCGTTTCCTTGGTTCATTTTCGGTCCCTTACTAAGAAAAACCCTCTTAATGAGCTTCCCCGAGATTTATATCTCTCACTATGAGCTTGGGACAGCTAGTGGGGTCCTCCTCGTGACCTCGGGCTGAAAACCAAGAGCTAAGACTCTGTGTTAGCAAAGGTTTCGACACTTAGTAAGTTCCCGAACTTCGAAAGTTCCAACGGTGTTGTCAACTTCTCAAATCTCCGAACAACGGAGGGGATCAATGGTTCACATCCTCTACTAAGATCCTACGGTTATAAAGGGGCTCAAAATTCAACGCAGAACATACCTTTTTCCTAATCCCCAAAGCCCTGAAATATTGCCACATGGCCATAGCCCTTTGGTGATTAACATTCGACGTTTAGCGTTGAATGTCCTATGTTTCGGAAGTTGGCATTCGTCGTTAGTTCATCAACAATCGATGATCATTGTTGGACCTTCTTGTATCAACCTACACTCATACGTTATGAATTATCACCACATGGATTTGGTCTTTCGACGATCGTCAAGTTACGTCGAACGCTCCTATAGTATCCTACACCCTAAATATTCTGAACATCGAAGTTATCCAAACTCCCGAAGACTCGATTACGTCACCAACCATGTTGGCTAGGCAGCCATGAACCAGTAGTTGACACGTGACAAGAGTCGAGGAGTGACTCGTGTCCTCAATAGAGCGTGGCAGGTATCATACTCTAACAGGCACAATGGATATGTGAATCATCCAAAATTGCGTGACGCGTGGCATGCGTAATGAAGGTCTACGTCAGGTCGAATGATGTCATCAAGCCAGGTCATCATAGAATGTTAACTACCCAGTCCTTCAATCTAACGGTTCGTGAGATTCCACATAGATCCATAGATGTATGGTTCTCATTAATTCGCAGCTCCAACTTCAGAGCTTACCGAATCCTCTCGATGCAAATCGCCCAAAGAGCTATGTCTCTAGACTCTCAGATCTAGCACCACCCGTCCTCTTCCTATCAACGACCGAGATCTATTTCAACGTTCGCGAATTCAACGGTTTCACTCCTTGAAAACCCTTGGCCAAATCCATCCAGAGTACAAAGTATCTGGACCACGGGATATCTTTCCATGTACACGTTCATCCAACAATCCTCGTCACTTCAGAATTCCAGCATTCGAGAGTTCGGCATGTATCCCCTGGCTTTCCTTCCGGACCATTTGGGATATGTTGCCACACATACCTAACATCTATGTCCAGGATTTACTCCAGTTTGTAGAGCTCTGGGGAAATTCACGGGTCCCTATATTGTCGAATACCTAGGCTACCGGATAACCGTTGATCCATGGGCATGTGTCCCTCCAGTTTCAACAGTTCATATTAACTACGTGACTCCGACATTCAGGAGTTTCAGTGTTAGACCATTCTTGTTATCCCGAAGTAGCATTTTGTCGAAGAGCTTAATTCTTCCCTCTCTACGTCTGATCTAACGACTGAGAGTGATCTATGCTGAATCCCCAGATCGACGACCCTCATCGATTCGCGACTTCGACCTTCGGCTATTTTCGAGGATTGTGGACTCAGAAGTACCAAAGCCAAAAGAGATATCTCCTTTCAGATTAGTGCATGGTTCCTAGGCCCTGGTCACATGGGTCCTTTGGGAAAACTTAGGGGCTAAGCACAAATCCATTTTTGTAACTAAGGGGTTAAGAACACGGGCATGATCCCTCGATCAGATGGATGGTTAACCTGAAGGAAAATGCCCTTCTCCTAGAGACTTGAACTTAACATTGCCTCTAAGGTAAACTTCATAAGGTTGGTAGGGCTTAAGCATATCAGTCAATCCTACCCCGTCTCTCTTGCATATTCACCTCTCATAACTTTCTAACAATAAAACAGAGATAAATTGAAAGATCATATAAATATAAAAGTTTACATAAATCACAGAGCATTTCTAATAATTGTTCAAACAATGAAAGACTGAATCATAAACACAGACATTTCATTATCACATCCAATATAATACACAGAGTATGAAAATACTTATCATAACTGGAAAATGTGAAGCGACTGCTAAAAGGGGTTCCTATTTCCTCCCAACCATAAACACAGTCACTCCTGATGGATTAACCATTGGTCGCCCCCGAGCTAGACCATGGTGTTCTGAGAGATATTAATTCGCCTTGCTCCACAACATTCAGGGATGGAGGTTACTCTCCTCCTCCCATAGGAACTTGGCAACTGGTTTTCTCATCTAAAATAAAGGAGGTATGCATGAGTACTTCCTTAGTCACTCATCAGACTCATTCATTATCTTGTATCCAAACCCTTTAATGGATTCTTACAGCCAGATCAAGTTTCCTGCTTAGCTTTTTCCTCTCAACTTCAAAATCGAAGTATATCCACTACTCTTCTCAGGAGAGTGTTTTTCTCTACTCTGTTATCTTCCAGGTCGGTCTTCGTCCCCTAATTACCTCATTCCTTTCCTTCCTCAGCAATGTTGTGTGGGTCCTAATCCCCACTCATGGTCAGGCCTGGAAGCCTCACATATGGGTACATTACCCTATCTCCTCATTAACTCTTGAGGATAGCCTTCCAACTACCAGCATGACTGGTAATTCATTTCTGGGTCACATGACTGTTGAGAAATTACACCCAGTAGGTACTGGTATGGTGAGGGTCATCTCAACCATTCTTAGTTTCCCTTCACCATATCTCTCATATCATCCATGGTCTATCCTGGAAAACTCCCCCCCTTTTAGCAACTGTGCAACACATATTCAAATTCAAATTCTATTAATAACAGAAAATTCATACATTGACCCTTTTCTACAAAGGTTCATCATATCAAACATTCACACATATTTAGTCTGCCATAGTCTCTTGGCTAGTTATGGTTATATTTACAAATAGGGGGAAAGAGAGATATTACAATACCCTCCCCCTTAAAGGTACATTGTCCTTGATGTTCTATATGTCGATGTGTTTTGTATGTATAGAAGTAAAAAAAAATGGATATGCATGTCTCATGGCATCCTCCATTTCCCATGTAGCCTCATCTGAGCCAAAGTGTTTCCACTGCACCTTGACCTGTGCAATGGTTTTGTTCCAGAGTGGGGTTTCCTTCTTGTCTATTATGCATTGGGGTTCTGGAAAGAATTCTCCCTCAGTTCCACCTGAATCACATACCATTCAATAATATGATTAGAATCAAGTACATACTTCTTTAATAAAGAAACATGAAAAACATTATGTTCCTTCACTGTGGGAGGAAGTGTTAGTCAATAGGCTACTGGTCCCAATCTATCCAAAACTTCAAAGGGTCCACAATACCGAGGTGACAGCTTGGCACAAGCTCCCATCCTCAAGGATCTTCTCCTAGGTCTAACTCGAAGATACACATGATACCCTGCTTTGAACTCTGTAGGAGTCCTTTTCATGTCTGCATAGCTCTTTTGTCTATCTTGGGCTATCTTTAGATTTCGCCTAATATGAATCACTTTTTGTTCCATTTCCTTTAACATATCTAGCCCGATTGTGACTCTATCTACTGGGTTGTTCCAGTTGATTGGAATGTTGCAATGCCTTCCAAAGAGGGCTTCAAAAGGACTCATTTTTAATGACTCTCGATAGCCATTGTTGTAAGCAAATTCTATCAGTGGTAGGTAGTCCTCCAATTTATTGGGTTGATGCATTACATGCATCCTTAGCATGTCTTCTAAAACTTGGTTTATCCTCTCTAGCTTCCGATCATTCTGAGGATGATAGGCTTTAATAAAGATCAATTTCATTTCAAAAGAAGAAAAATAGAGATTTCCAAAAGTTTGAAGTAAACTTTGTATCTCTATCAGATATAATTTCCTTAGGCATGTCATCCATTATGAATATGTCTTTCATGAATATGTTGGCAATATCTATTATCTTGCAAGTTGACTTGATGAGTATGAAGTGAACAACCTTGCTCAATTTTTCCACAACTACCATGATGGCATCATTCTGTTTGGTTGATCTTGGTAATCCTATGATGAAATCCATGGAGATGGTTTCCCATTTCCATTCAAGAATTGGCAGGGGATGTAATAGCCCTATTGATTATTGGTGCTTTGCCTTGACTTGCTGACATTATAGACACTTAGCTAAGTAATCATCTATGTCATTTTTCAGTCCGTTCCAATAGAATAGCTTCCTAGTGGTCGTGATCATTTTCGGATAACCAGGATGACTAGTATATGGTCTTTTGTGTAGTTCAACCACTATGAACCTCTTCAATTCTTCACAATTTTGGAATGTATAATCTTCCCTTGTAAGTCAGCAGGTCATCATTAAGCATCTGATAACCTTCATACTTCATCCTGGTGGGCTCTTGCTTAAGGTATGATGTCACGGTATTGAAACTTGCATATGTTTCTTATGCAACTTTGACCCTCTCTTTGATGTATGATTCAATGGCGCTTACATATACCAAGTGAACTACTTTCATACTTCTACTAAGGGCATCATCCACCCTATTCTCTTTTCCTTTGATATGTTTGATTTCAAAATCAAACTCACTAGGGAGAGCCATCCAGCTAGCTTGTCTCACATTGGGTTTTGGTTGGTCAAACAAATACCTCAACCCACTATGGTGTATCATAAGTACAAATATCCTACCTAAGAGGTAATTCCTCCACATCTTTAAGGCAGGTACTATGGTAGCCAATTCCATATGGTGGGTCACATAATTGATTTCATCCTCATTCAGTTTTCTGGATTCATAACAAATCACATGTCCTTCTTGCATAAGGACTCCTCCGAGCCCCTCCTTGCAGGCATCTGTACACACAATGAAGTCTTGGTTTGGATCTACAATATTTAGTATAGGCACATTGGTTAGAAGGTATTTCAACTCTTGAAATCTTTCCTCACATTCTAATGTCCAAATGAATTTAACCCCCTTCTTATGAAAGGAGGTGATTGGGCAACCAATATTGGAGAATCCTTTTATGAATCTCCTATAGTATCCTACCAGGCCCATAAAGGATATGATATCAGATACATCCTTTGGGGTAGTCCAATCCATGATGGCTTTAATCTTTTCAGGGTCAACTACCACTCCTGCCTCGAAAATAACATGGCCTAGGGAGTGGACTTGTTTCTCGAAAAAATCACACTTACTAAGCTTAGCATAGAGTTGATGTTCTCTTAGTACTTGGAGTACTAGCTTGAGATGTTCTTCATGCTCTTCTCTATTCTTGGAATATATTAGGATATCATCAATGAAAACCAATACGAGCCTATCCAAGAAATTTCTGAATACATTATCCATTAAGCACATAAAAGTGGTTGGTGCATTGGTAAGCCCAAATGGCACCACCACAAATTCATAGTGACCATATATTGTCCTAAAGGATGTCTTACTGATATATTCATATTTAACTTGAACCTGATGGTTTCTAGACCTCAATTCAATCTTGGATAAGATGGTAGCACTCCTTAATTTGTCAAACAATTCATCAGTCCTCGACAAGGGATACTTATTCTTGATGGTCATCTTATTGAGTTGTCTATAATCTATGCACAGTCTGAGTGTCCCATCTTTCTTTTTCACAAACAAGGTTGGTGCTCCCCATGGAGACACACTAGGTCGTATGTATCCTTTGTCTCACATCTCCTTCAGCTGTAGTTTGAGCTCAACTAGCTCTGGTGTACTCAATCTATAGGCTTTTCTAGACATTGACACTGCTCCTAGTACAAGTTCTATTGAAAAATCAATATCCCTTGTTGGAGGTAGACCTGGAACCTCTTCTAGGAATACATATTTATATTCTCTCAATATGGGATGGTCTTCTAGGCTAGGTTTTTCATTCTCAATAGATTTTAGTACCTGTATTGCATACAAGGGACATCCCTTTATGCAATACTTATTCACTTGTAGGGCTGATATTTGTCTCACTGAGATGGGATTTTGAATCCCTCGTAGGGGTACCCTTCTTCCTTATTCATTTTCACACTCCAAAGTTTTACTGTAATAGTCCAAATTGGTTTTGTGGGATACCAACCAGTGAATACCAATCAACAGGTCATAAGATCATAGAGGAAGTATGTTTAGGTTTTCTTGGGTGGGAAACCCCCTCATAACCAGTTGGCATGCTGGTATGACCTTTGTTACTTTTCTTTTGGTTCCAATGGCTAGTCATACCAGCCATGATTAAACATATTTAAATTGTTGCAATTTACATTTCTCAATAGTTTTAGGGGAAGCATAACTCAAATTAGAACCAGGGTCAATTAAAATGGAAACATGATGGTTGGAAATCGTACCTTCCATCTCTACAATGGAAGCATGGTGGTCATCTTGTCTATTATCCAAGGTTGCATAAATTTGTGGTAGGCTCCTAGCCACATCATTGAATGTGGTAGCCTCTTGGATGTTGTATAACCTCCCATGGTTTTGTTGCATATGCGTACAATCCCTTAGCATATGTTCCTCTCCACAAACCTAACATATCAAGGTTTCTCTCTTTGTTTTATCAGTCTTACTTGGAGCTACTATGAATGGTTTATTTCCACTCTAGGATGGAAAATTTTGCTGATACACTCTTCTGGCAGGAAGGCTCATCCTAGAGCTCTTACTAGGGCTCTTAAATATCGAGGGTTTAAATCCCTTATTCTTGAATCTTGAATTTCTTTTCTTCTTCCAGTATTCATGGGGTTCTGTCTTACTCTTGAATTTCTCATAGCTATACCTTGCTTTTCGAATAGTATCTTCTAAGGTCTTTGACTCATGAAATTCAATTTTGTCCCAGTAGGACTTAGATAAGCCACTAATAAATTGTTGCATCTTTACCTTTTCCTCCTTTATGTAGGGAACATACCTCATCAACTCGAGAAATGTTTTGATATACTCATCTATGGTGAGTTGTCCCAGCTTGAGTTCATAGAACTCCCTGATATTCCCATCAAAGTACTTTTCTGACAGGTACTTCTTCTTGAAGTTTTTCTCAAATTGTTTCCACGACAAGTCCTTCTCATGGACTCCTTTCACATTCCTAAGGTCTTCCCACCAAACGGAAGCTTTCCCATTCAGGTTGAAAATGGCTATATGAGCCTTTAATTTTTTATAGTAGTCATGGACTCTGAATTAATTCTTAACTAGGATACGCATGTTTAACCAAGTCTTACAGTCATATGCGCATTTACATATAAAAAAGTGTTAGTTCCACCTTGAACTATGCATTCAAAAAATATCCACCTTTCCATTGCTTTGACCTCCATCATCAACAACCAACTCGAATATCCATATCCCACCTTTGTTTCGTCACCACCCATGTCAAACCTTTATTGCTCAGGTCCATCGCCAACTACGATATTTTTGACCTGTACCTCTACACAACACAAATTCACACTTGGTGCAAGCTTCAACAAATTCTATCTATCAACACAAACAATATTCCACACCCAAAATATTCTAGCATATCATGGCCATCATCGACATGTCATGGCCATCACGAGTGCCATCGTAGCCCTCAATTATCTCAGCAAAAATTTGACACACCAAGTTGGGTAGACTCCTTATATACAGAAGGTGGGCAGTTGAACAATCAACTTTGAGGATCTTCACATCCCATTTTTCAATATCCACTATGGATTCCATAAGATGAGGAGGATGATTGACATGACACATGCAATACTTGATAACCTTTTGAAAAATATTATCAAATATTCCAATAGATGAATGGGGTTTTAAATACCTATTTCCTGATTTATGAATTCCATGTCACCCATCAAGTTGTTTATGAACATCGACTGTGATGCCACTGTGTTTAAGCTACTCAAACCAACATCTTTGAGCCACTATTTTGAAATCTCAACCCATCCATGGGCCCATCACAAACTTTAGGGCACCGCAGACATGATGCCAATGCCCTCTTGCCCATGGTGTTGCAACAACCTAGGTTTTAGCCTCCTGACAATCACACGACATAGCGCATTGGATTCTAGATCCAGCTATTCGGACACGTCCACATGTGGCATCCTATAATCAAATAGCTCCACCTATCCTACTTCCACAACATCATCCATATTTTCATCCATGCTCACCCTTGTCTCATCCGTGTGTCTATAACAACATGTTTGGGTAATGAGATGACAATCCATCTAACATGGCTCCTCTTCCCCCCCTTCTCCCTCTGCATGATTTTTCTCTGAGATCACTTGTTGGAATTCATGCCTGCAAACAAAATTCATGAATAGAAACAAAATTAGAGAAATATAAAACATCACACACAGTATATACAAATAGATGGTGGAAATGGTAATATTTATTGCTCAGCTAACAATGGAAATGAAAACAAGCCTCAAGAATATCCTCATGTGATTCTTCATTTAAATAGGATATTATCAAGCATTTCCAGGCATACGGAAAACCAAACACTTTAGAAATCTCCACCCAACAAATATAACTACAATATGTGTTGTCACAACCCAACAAGAAAAGAGACACAATTTCTTTTGTAATAATCCATCTATTTTTATTTTTTCAATACATATATAATGAATAATCCATTACATATATATAATGGACACACAACACCATTAACGCATAATGATATCAACAATGCAAATGGAAAGTTGACACACAATTGTTTCTCCTTGTTCATTACGCAAAGGACACATCGCATGCCATTTTAAATGAAATGAGAGAGCCCAACACACTTTCGATAAATCAATATGCCAACAAACTAATATAGAACAACAATATGCAAGAGTTGAATCATCCAAGACTTTATTGATTTCAATCACCCATAAGAAAGTAAAAAGAAAAAATGCAAGAGAATATTTCGATTAATAAGTACGGGGTAATTAATGTCGTAGTCAAATATTTAGTAATTATGTTGAAGACATATTTGAGGGATAGTTTTTGTTGAATACTTGTCAATTGGTTGACAGGTTTTCTAAAAAATCGTTTGGAAACAGCCATCCTTGTCATCTTTGTCCCGTCCTTAAAAAAAACCCCTCTGTCATTCCACCTATCCCTATCTCTCCATATCTCTTATATGTCCATCTTGCCACCTCCCTATCCTTAATATTATATGTTATCTCCTTTGTTATAAGGATAGATCTTGTCTTCTATCTCCTGCACCTTCATGACAGTTTCCACCACTTTTTTCAATTGGGGCACTCATTAGATTTAATTCGGGTATCCTGAGCTCCCGGGACATGAAAGCTTGAAATTGTCCCACTGAAGTCAAATCTTGAAATCGACCTTTAATCTTGAAAATGCTCCATCCAGCACCCTCCATGACTCTAGTAAACTTCTCCATTCCCTCTACCGATTCTTTGCTACAATGATACAAGTAACTTGATTTGTCGATACTTGAGTTCATACCTGGTGTAATCAATGACCATATCTGTGCCAAGTGATCCAAGTGGATATTGGTGGCCACCCACCTATTTTAAATTCCACTTGGCTCATCTTGACTATTTTCAGTTCACACCCACTTGTTCCAAATTCCACTTGGATCATCTTCAAAGTTTTCAGCTTAGCACGTTTCTCTGTAATGGTGACATCCATTTTTAATTGTAGGTTCTTCACTTTCAGGGCTCTCTTGAATCCCTACATAGCATCCAGGTGGATATTTGTAACACACCCAACCCATAAATACCCTTTCTAGGGATGGGGCATCAATTTTTCTCGTTTCCTTGGTTCATTTTCGGTCCCTTACTAAGAAAACCCCTCTTAATGAGCTCCCTCGAGATTTATATCTCTCAGTATGTGCTTGGACCAGCTGACGGGGTCCTCCTCGTGACCTCGGGCTGAAAACCGGGAGCTAAGAGTCTACGTTAGCAAAGGTTTCAGCACTTAGTAAGTTCCTAAACTTCAGGAGTTCCAATGATGTTGTCAAATTCTCAAATCGTTGAATAGCGGAGGGGATCAACGGTCCACATCCTCCACTGAGATCCTACGGTTAAAAAGGGGCTTGAAATTCAGTGTTGAACATACCTTTTTCCTAATCCATGAAGCCCCAAAATATCGCCACATGGACATAGCCCTTTGGCGATTGACATTCGACATTTAGCGTTGAATGTCCTATGTTTCGTCATTTCAGCAGTTGGTGGTCGTCGTTGGTCCATCAACGATAGATGATCATCATTGGACCTTCCTGTATCAACCTACACTCAAACCTTCTGAATTATTTCCACATGGATTTGGTCCTTCGACAATCAACAAGTTACGTCGAACGCTCCTATAGTATCCTACACCATAAATCTTCCGAACGCCGAAGTTATCCAAAATCTCGAAGTCTTGATTACATCACTAGCCAAGTTGGCTAGGCAACCACAAACTAGTAGCTGACACACGGCAAGGGTCGAGGGGTGACTCGTGTCCTTGATAGAGGGTGACACATATCATGCTCTAATACACACAATGGATATGTCAATCATCTAAAACTAGGTGATGTGTGGCATGCGTAATGCGGGTCTATGTCACATCGAATGATCTCATCAAGCCACGTCATCATAGACTATTAACTACTCAGTCCTTCAATCTAATGGTTCGTAATATTCCACATAGATCCATAGATCTATGGTTCTCATTACTTCGCAGCTCTAGCTTCGGAGCTTACTGAATCCTCTCGACGCAAATCCCCCGAAGAGCTAAGTCTCTAGACTCTCATATGTGGTGCCACACATCCTCTTCCTATCAACAACCGAGATCTTCTTATCATAGTTATAACAACATCATAATAAGGATCTTACTGAAATAAAAATATCATAGAGTACACAAGCATTTATCTTGGGAAACCCTCAAGGGGAAGAAAACCCAACAAGACTTGTTTAATATAGATTCAATAACCAAGTACAGTATCGGAATAATTCTCTCTCTACGAGAGACAAACTACCATGATGCTAGACCAGAAAATAATCAAAGAACCATAGCCAATCCAATGCCAAGACAATAAACCAAACACTAGAGAATATTCTCTCCCAAGTAATGTGCCTCTCTCTCTTCCTTCTTCTGGAAACTGGTAACTGCAGCTTCCTTCAATACTTGTGCACTAGATGAATGAGCTGAGTGAGTGAACAAATGAGGCATTGGCTTCCTTTATTAATACAAATTGGAAAGTGCTAAAAGGAGGTGTCTCTTCAGTAGCAGGGCCAACTTCTCTTTCTGGTCAATTAGAACCACTTTAATTTTCCTAGCGGCCGACTTCTTAATTTTCATATTACATTTAGGATTTGACCAATCCAAAAAAGGGGATAAGAATATTCTTTGCAGTTACACAATATTTTAA
>SNQJ01S0018697.1:147536-161191 GCA_010110895.2 Picea sitchensis
CACACTCCTTGTACAAAAGGAATCCAAAATGTTGGAAACCCATTTAGGGTTGTGGTTACAAGCTCTTTGTCACTAATGACATCTCCAATAGCTGCAAGCTAATATGTAATATGAGAAACTCTCATAAGATAGGATGAGACAGATTCTGAGTTTCCCATCTTCATATTACGAAGTTGATTTCTTAAGGTAATATTCTGGCTAATGTCTTTGCTTTCATATAACCTGATGAGTGATTCATACATTTTCATTGTTATCTATAGTTCGGATATATGAGGGATCAATTGATCCTTTACTAAATCTGACACGATTCTCTTTTCTTTCTTTTCATTATTCTTATGCTTAGTCTTTTGCTCTTCTTCCTCTGGTTCTAGTACACCCACTGTAACATGTTCTAGGAGATCATTATCATCTAGAATCATCTACAACCTATGCTTCCAAGATCTGAAGTTTCCATATCCTTCCAGCCTGTCTTCTACCTTCATACCGGTAGCCATTATTTCTTGTAGTAGAAACCCTAGCCCTTTGGGCTCTAGAAATAATAGAAAAATCAAATTTCTTGGATCTGAAAACTGAACTCACCAAAATATGCATTGCACTGATGCGAGTATGTTGGTATAGTCAGTTTCTGAAAATTCCAATTTATGACCCTTGAAATTGGACCTGCGAAATTATGGACTGCAACTTTCTGGTTCTGGTTTTTTAGTACCAAGTCAAACTAGGGTTTGAATTTTTGGGAGTTCAGCCCATTGAAAATCTTTGATTCTTGTGCCAAAATATGCACCTAGGAAGGGTGCAATTCCCAATGTGGTTTGCAACAAAAAATTCCAAATATTAAAGAAACCCTAATTTTTGAATCCCGACAAAACTGAATACTGAATCTGCGACAATGCTCTTTCAGGCTTGCTCTGATACCATGTTAAGTTTCTTGCTTAAGATGTTATTATTAATCCTGGGTTCAATAGTAATTATCACAATTATAACAACAACATAATAAGGATATTAATGAAAGAAACAAGATCAGAGAGTACAGAAGCATTTATCTTGGGAAACCCTCAAGGGGAAGAAAACCCAACAAAACTTCTTTAACATAGATTCAATTACCAAGTACAATACCAAAAAAACTATCTCTCTATGAGAGACAAACTACCATGATGTTAGACCAGAAAATAATCAAAGAACCATATCCAATCCAATGCCAAGACAATAAACCAAACACTAGAGAATATCCTCTCCCAAGAAATGCGCCTCTCTCTCTTCCTTCTTCCGGCAACTGGTAACTGCAACATCCTTCAATACTTGTTCACTATATGAGTGAGTTGAGTGAGTGAACAAATGAGGCGTTGGCTTCCTTTATTAATACAAACTGGAAAGCGTTGAAAGGAGGTGTCTCTTCACTGACAGGGCCGACTTGTCTTTCTGGGTAGTTAGAACCACTTTAATTTGCCTGGGGGTCAACTTCTTAATTTTCATATTACATTTAGGATTTGACCAATCCACAAAATGGGATAAGAATATTCTTTACAGTTACACAATATTTTAACATACGTCACATCGAATGATGTCATCAAGCCACATCATCATATATTGTTAACTACTTAGTCCTTCATTCTAACAGTTCGTAAGATTCCACATAGATCCATAGATCTACGGTTCTCATTACTTCATGGCTCTAGCTTAAGATTTTACTGAATCCTCTCGACACAAATCCCCTGAATATCTAAGTCTCTGGACTCTCGGATCTAGCACCACGCGTCCTCTTCCTATCAATGACCAAGATCTATTTCGTCATTCGCGAATTCGGTGGTTTTCACTCCTTGAAAACCCTTGGCCAAATTCCTCCATAGTACAAAGTATATGGATCACAGGATCACTTTCCATGTAACCTTTCATCTAATGGTCCTCTTCGCTTCGGAAGTTCGGCATTCAAGAGTTCAGTGTGTATCCCCTGGATTTCCCTCTGAACCATGCAGGATATGTTGCCACGCGTACCTAGCATCTATGGTTAGGATTTACTCCAGCTTGTAGAGCTCCAAGGAAATTCACGTGTCCCTATATCATCAAATACCTGGGCTCCCAAATAACTGTTCATCCCTGGACATGTGTCCCTCCAGTTTCAACAGTCCATATTAACTACGCGACTCTGACATTCTAGAGTTTCGGCATTAGACCATTCCTATTCTCCCAAAGTAGCATTTCGTCAAAGCGCTTAACGCTTCCCTCTCTACGTCTGATCTAACGATTGAGAGTGATCTATGATGAATCCCCAGATCGATGGCCCTCATTGATTTGTGACTTCAGCCTTTGGCTATTTTCGAGGAATGTGGACTAACAAGTCCTGAAGCATGGTTCCTAGGTGTTAGAAAAACAAGACCGTGGAGCAATAAAATAAAACAAATGCTGAAACAAAACACAGAAGATACACAATACAATAAAGACACAGATTTACGTGGTTCACCCAGTGTGGGCTACATCCACCAGAGAAATTGCTAGGTCCTTCCTTTATTATTATCCAGCATATGAAGGGATACAACCTACAGCAAACCCGTTGTAACTTCCTCTTCTTTCTCTCACAATCTCCTATCTTAGAATACAATATTCGCCATCCATCATAACCACAATACATTTCCCTCATAAAAGAGGGTTTTCTTCTAGGGAAAAAAAACCCTAACATAATATCTACCGTTAGATGACCTTATAATGAACGGTCCAGATTTACAATGAAATTACAATATACATTTACAAGGCAATTTTTCCTTCGGGGGATTCACCCCCAAACCCTTGCTGGGGGCCCGCTTGCCCCTAGACCCCCCAGCCGGGGGGATAGCCCCCCCAAACCCCGTAGAGGGGGTACCCCCCCTCTGCACTCCCCCGTGTGGAAGAGTGTACATACTTCTGGGGTGTAAATACTTCATGGGGTATAAACATGGTTGAAAGTAAAAGACCTCTGAATTAGGAAGATAATCAGGCTCCACAACCAACAATCTCCCACTTGGAGACTGATCTCAACAACTCCACAGCTACTGTATATGCTAGACTCTGAACCTTCTTGGACTTGGAAAATTCCTCATCTTCATCTTCATTCTTGAAGACCAACTGAAACTGAGTAGGAACTCAGTTTCTCCCTGGTTACTCCCTTTGTTAACATGTCTATAGGATTTTGGCTAGTGTGTATCTTTTCCAACTTCAAATGTCCATCTTCCAAGGCGAATCATATGAAGTGGTACCTCAACTATATATGATTAGTCTTCAAATGGAAGGATGAGTTCTTTGCAAGATGAATGGCACTCTCACTGTCACTGTACAACCTGTTATTTTCTTGCTTCTTTCCCAATTCCTCCATAAACCTCTGTAACCAAATCATCTCTTTACTAACCTTTGTAGCAGCAACATACTTTCCCTCTATTGTTGAAAGTGCAACAACCTTTTGCAGTTTTGAAATCCAACTTATTGTTGTTCCACCTATAGTAAACACATACCGTTTGGTACTCCTCCTACTATTTTTATCACCTGCCATATCTAAATCAACATATCCTTGTAGAACAGTTTTTGAACCTCCAAAACATAATGCATCATTAGCAGTACCTCTCAAGTATCTGAGAATCCACTTTACTGCCTCCCAATGTTCTTTACCTAGATTGTTCATATATCTGCTCACAACTCCCACTACATGTGAAATATCTGGTCTTGTGCAAACCATTGTGTTAGCGTCGGAAGTCGCTCCTGGATTGCTTGCAGGAGCAGAGCCCGACACCCATCAGTTTAATGTCACGATTTGTTTATAAAGGGATGATCGAATGGAGATAAAGGCTCGAGGAGATATCATTCTAACTCAAGGACTGAGTCTAGCATGTATGGGACGAAGGAGGTCTTGGTCTAACTTCAGCCAGTGGGTTGATTAAATGATGATCAGGTGGAAGACTTAGTAAGAAAGGTAAACAAACAACTTTGGGCAACAGGCTTTCGGCAGTTTGCAGAAGAAAGACTCTGAATGCAAGATCTGCTTGGTTCAGGGTCTCAAGGAACTGAAAGGGGACTCGACTGGATCCTCCAATTCCAAGTCGCTCAGCGCTGGGAAAATCACAAGAACTGATTAGAGACAGCGCAACTATTACAGTGATCTATTACAACATCATCCTATAATAGCTACAGCTCGACTGGATCCTCCAATTCTGAGCTGCTCTAACACAATGTAAACAAAGACATGAAAGAAACTGGCATTCATAAGGAAAGAAGTCTCAAAGGTTCATACATAACCAGAACAACAATGCTTCATTAAAACTTTACAACCGGGAGCTCTGCTCAACCATCGATGATTACAAAATGGCAAAAATGACTACATATACGCTTCTCTTCCTTTCACCCAGCAGAGGCGTCTTAGAACTTTCAATGGGTGACGTCTCCTCAATCAAATCTGTCCTTTGTTCCCCTGTAATATGCCTCTTTAATTCGGCATGGCTCACGCCAGGGTGGTAGCTGAGCCCTTTGAATGTTGAATTGGCGTGTGCAGGTTCCTCTGGCGGCTTGAAGACTCAGCATGGCTTCCCAGAGGAGAAATGGTACAGGGGATCCTCCCGGGCAGACTTTCAGCTGGGACCTCCATACTCTGCAATAAATAAGCGAGGTGAGGTTTGAGCCACCCTCTCTTTTCTTCATTAATCTCCAACAGGTACTGAGATTTAGCCCACTTTGAATTGGCATCTGGTACATCACTGTGTCTTCCCTCTGTGATTTAGTCCGACGTTTCGGGGCCCGAGTGGCCAAGTGACAAACATAAACACCCCTTCCCCATGCCTCCTTCTTGATGACCAGGCGCCAAAACCATAGGCCCAATTCCGGGCGCCATCGGAAATTCGGGGTTCGGGATTTCCCCGTCGGAAAATCGGCATTTGCGTTGTTATGATCCACTGTCCTCACATATCCCTGACTCTCGATATGCCGATGCCACTTGGCATTGTCTCCCTACAAGGATTGACCTTCCGACACCTGTCCCCTACTACGATCCTTAACTCCGTCGGGAAATCGCGTATCGGGATATCATGATTCCCGTTGTCATGTGCACGGGACTTTCAGTTCCCCGATCCCTGACTCTGCGGGATCTCTCGCCATGTGTCACTGATGACGGATGGTTCTGATCCAGTCAAGAAATCGTGGATTGCGATTCCTACATGTAAGAGTTTCTTGCCTCCGGAAACTCCGATTCTCCGATGAACTGAACCCCAAATCTCCTCCTAATGTCTGATGTGTTTCCTGCCAAGATCAACGGCTAGGATCTCCATCGGTATTTTGAGACTCGAAAGGTCTCAGTCCTCTTACCCTTTGAAACCCCGATGACTCTAATATTTCGATGACTCCCCCGGGACTCCTCCTCTGTACACTAGGGCTTAACCCCGACGCAACTTCTCGAGATCTAACGATTGAAGGGATTTCGTTGATCTCCTCTGTAAGATTCTGACCGTCGATTTCTCCCTCCTGTTGTACCTTTGTGCCCCGATACCACAATTGTTACTAACATTAGGCTCCATGGGGGATAGAGTCATCCCTGTGATGCTCTAAGGACTCATTTTGCAGTTCCAGTGCCTCGTTGTTGGGCTATGGAGTCATTATCAGGTCGCAAAATAAAAACGAAAAAGAACTAAGAAACAAAAGGACAATATTTACAAACAAAGGAGCCATCTGAGACTCAAACAAAACATTTCTTCAGGAAATGCCCGTTCAATGGGCTGCTGAAAAATTCTTCGCCTTCCAAACCTCACAACCTGTATGTGTTATTTGAGAAAGTCTCAGAGATTCTGAAAGGCCCAATCCACAGGGCTTCGAATTTGTTGTGTTTTCCCTTATCTTGTTTAGGAGCATCCCATTTCAGCACCAGGTCTCCTATCTGGAACCGCTCCTTCTTGGTCTTCCTATCGAAGACTTGCTTGATCTTTTGTTGATGATCCTGAATCCTGTCCACTGTCTATTCCCTAGCTTGTTGGACCTCTACTAGCTAATGAATCCTTCTGATCATGTCATTGGGCTCTTCTTGATAATCCTGGAAGAATTTCGCTATGGGAATGGCAAGCTGAGAAGGGAAGACGGCTTCAGCTTCGTAGACTAACTGGAAAGGGGAGAGACCTATAGATCGCTTTGTAGTTACCCGATCAGCCCATAGGGCGAATTTCAACTTTGAATTCCAAGCCCTTTTGTTGTCTTCCAACAACCTTTTGATGATCCTTATCAGGCCTTTGTTGGAGGATTCCTCTAGACCATTGCCCTGTGGATAATATGGGGTGGAGTGAATCAATTTGATCCCGAACTGTTCACAGAACTTGGCTAGTGGTTCAGACCCGAAAGTGGTTGCATTATCAGTGACAATATTATTTGGGCAGTCGAACCTTGTGATGAGGTCCTCCAAGAATCCAATCATTACCTTGTGGGAAGCACTCCTGGTGGGGATAGCCTCAATCCACTTGGTAAATAAATCTGTAGCCGTCAGGATCCACCTGTGCTGCCCACTGGAGGCAGGGTGAATTTCTCCAATGAAATCTAGGCCCCACTGCTGGAAAGGCCCTGAAACCACCACCGGATTTAACGGCAGGGACCTGAGTTGCTGCTTTCCTGCAAATTTTTGACATTTGATGCAGGCTCTGACCCTTTTGCAGACATCAGTGAACACGGTAGGCCAGTCGTATCCAGCCCTGAGGATTTTGTGGGTTGTGGCTCTCCATAAATGGTGCCCTCCACACAGGCCGCTGTGAAATTCAGCCACGGTCATCTCGACCTCTGGTGGACTCATGCATTTTAAAATCACCCCCAGGGGGTCTTTCCAATATAACACTTGATCGATCATGCAGTATCTGACTGCTTTGAGATTTAGAGCTCTTGCTTTGCTTCTTTGCAGGCCTTCTGGAGGCCGCAGCTCCTGCAGAAAGTATATTACATCCTTATACCAAGGACATCGAGCCAATGGGGGCTCCCTTTGATGGTCTAGGTCAGGCAGTTGCTTCCGCTGAATACCCGAGCATTCGTTGATGAAAATTATCCCCAAAGCTTGGCANGACTGAATAAGAATTTCTTTAACAGCAACCGTGGGGACATAGGCGATGATCTTTGACTGCAGGATGTAGTTTCTAAAAGCTTTGAGAGCTTTTACTAGAGCATAAGCCTGCTTCTCCATAGTGCCATACCTGACTTCGGCATCCCTCATTGCTCGGATGAAATAAGCAATAGGCTGCTCTAGCCCACTGTCATTTGTCTGTAATAGAACAGCAGCCACTGTGTCAGGTGAGGCAAAGGAGAAAATAAGGAAATCTTTTGAGTAGTCGGGACTGATAAGCACAGGAGCTTCGGTCAACGCTTTCTTTATTTTCTCAAAGGAATGTCGTGATTGAGAAGTCCACTTCACTTCATTTCCTTTCCTCAACATGACTGTTATAAGTTTTACCCCCTCAGCAAAGTTAGGCATGAACCTCCTCAAAAAATTAATTTTACTGAGGAAAGACTGGACCTCCTTCTTGGACCTCGGGATTGATAAGGCTTGTATCGCCTCAACTCTGTTGGGGTCAATTCTGACTCCTTCTGTCGATACTATGTGGCCTAGTAAATTTCCCTCTTGCATGGCGAACAGAGATTTCTTGGGGTTTAATGAAATGCCAAACTTTCTGCACTTTAGGAAAACTTTCCTGAGATGACAACAGTGCTCTTTATCAGATTTTGAAAACACTGTGATATCCATGACCACGAATTTATCCTTTTCCCCGATGAAAGCTATATCCATGGCACGCTGGAATGTCGCCCCTGCATTCATTAATCCAAATGGCATCTTGGCATACATGAATGTGCCCCATGGAGTGGTGAACGCCATCTTTTACCTGTCCTCAGGCAGAATGGAGACTTGATTGTAGCTAGAGAATCCATCAATCATGGACATCCTGAAAGCTCTTGTTACCCTCTGCGGTATATGTTCCATCTTTGGTAGGGGGCATTTATCCTTTCGTGAGCTTCTGTTCAGGTTTCTGAAGTCTACACAGAGTCATATCTCTCCATTTTTTTTCCTCACTGGCACCAAGTTGGCCACCCACTCTGAATATCTTAGTGGTACAATGATCTGAGCTTGAAGCAGCTTCTTCACTTCCCTCTCCATGATAGGCAGTAGCATGGGATTGATCTGTCTCAACTTCTGCCTGAATGGCTTTGCCTCCTCCTTTAATGGAATTTTATGCTCGATGACAGAGGTGTCATAGGTTTTGAGGTCTTGGTAGGTCCAAGCAAACACATCAGCAAATTCCCTCAAAAGTCCAATGTATTCGGACCTCTGCTCCTCTGTCAGACTTCTTGACAATTTGATAAGCTTGGGCTCATTCTCGGTCCCAATGTTGCACTGAATAGTACCAGTGTCATCCTCCAAGACCTCTCCTTTTAATGATACATCATTTCTATCAAAGAGCCTTTCCAAAGGAACCAGTCCCCTCGGAATATGATTGTTGGGCAGCTGCACAATGTCACGCTCTGCAATCTTATTCAGAAAATTACCCCCATTAATCTTTTCTTCAGAGACAGAGTCTTGGTCGATACGCATCTCTGAAAATTCTTCGACAGTCTCCAAGAACTTCTTAATTTCGAGATCATTCTCGAATACCTTCCAATGTTTGACGTTGTCAGGTATGGAGGGCCTGTATTTCACTTCCACATCGTATCTAACTTTAGGCGGCAAGGGTACTTTGAAATTACTTGCTGATGCAGCCAAGGAATCTGCCACTGTGTTCTCTTCTCTGGGGATGAAAGAAATGTTAAATGCTGAGAAGAAATTTTCAACTAGATCCCACACCTCATTTCTATAGCTTCTAAGTCGAGGATGCTTAGTCTGATAAGCGTTTATGATCTGTTGGACTACCAACTCTGCATCACCAAACACTGCTACCTCCTGAATTCTCATTTCCTTTGCAGCTCTTAAACCCAGGACAAGAGCTTCATACTCTGCCACATTATTGGTAGCTTCAAATTCTAATTTGTAAGACAAATATATGGTTTCTCGAGTAGGTGACACAAAAACCACTCTAGCTCCAATGCCTTCCCTGGAAGAGGCTCCATCAAAGAACATTTTACAGACGGGGGTGATGGAGGGAGGGAACTCGAGGGAAATGGTGGGCTGATTTCTGAGTCTAAGAGGAGGTTCAGGAGCCTGAGTGAGTTGAAGCACACTGGAACTTAAATCAGTGTCTAAGGCGAAAATGGGATGGTTGGTAGGGTTGGCTTTATCACTGATTATGTAGGCCAGTTGGGCTTCCCTATATAGTCTTCTATGCTCTCCTCCGAACACTAGGATAGTAGCATACGTGAGGTCCATCTTCAAGGTTCCCCCCAGTCTTTTTATCCAAGATCTTGAAAATAGCATACCGAACTTGGGGGGAACATCAGCTACTACGATATCCATGACCACACTTTTCATGGGTAGTTGAAACAAGGTTACGACCAGGTCTTTAATAACTCCAAGGCACTGAACTCTCCTGGAGTCAAAAGAATAGAGATCATGATAGGCTCTGGTGACTTCTAGTCCTAACTCTTCCATGACAGTTTTTGGCATGAGGTTGTGAGAAGCCCCTGAATCCATCAAACAGTTGTGCAGCACCTTATCATGTATGTTCAGGGATGTGTAGAAGAGAGGGGATGAATCATCTCTACCTTCTACCATGGGACCTAGGACAATTGTTGGCTTTTCATCTTGGAGGTTTATGGAGTCTGTGGGAAGGCATGAGGCTTCAGACTGTAAAAGCTCAGAGAAGCATTTTTTAAATTCTCCATGTTTAATCAGCTCGGTGAGGGGCACAGGGATTCTGATCTTTTGAATCTCATGCTCAAAATTAAAAGAAGATGCAAGCTTTGGAATTTCTCTTATTTCGGGAACATGACTCTGGATAATGGGAGAGAGGGGTTGGATCTTCTTACCTCTGTGATTGTCTGTTGCTTCGTTAGCAGGTTTCTCTGTTCTAGTGAGCTGCTCAGGCACATCGGGTGCCAATGCCTTCTTCTGGGACCTCAGGTCCTACCTGCCTTGGCGGCTACTAGTCTTGTCTCCCTTTCTCAGCTCATTTAGCTGGCTGTCCATGAGAGATTCCTCATACGCTGATTGAGTGAGGTGAGGAAAAGGAGGAGTGTCTCCGAAGCAATGGATTTCAGGATCCAGCTCATCTGTTCCTCTTTCTTCCCCCTCGGCCACAAAATTGTTTTGGAAAGGGGCCTGAATCTTTTGTTCTTCTCTGTCTCTTCCCTTCTCCCTTTGCACATTCGTGGGAGTAAAATTGTTGGGCCTCCTGAAACCTCCCTTGTTTTCGGCATTCATAGGGCCCTTGTATGCTTGCCTCCCTTCCACTCTCATTCTTTCCATCTCCACGGACAGAGACTTAACCATCCTGGTCAGTTCATCTACTTGAGGGTGGGACACCGATGGGTCAAAAGTTGAGGCTTTCGACCTTCCCTTTCTCCTGTCTGCCTCGGCCTTGTTTCTCAGTCTGTCAGCTGCTAGTACATTAGATTCCACCTCTATAGCCGCGTCCTGCATTTGAGCCAAGGAGGTGGCTCTTCTTTCTCTCAATAACAGGCAGAAATCGGGGCCAAACGCACTAGCATAATAAATTTTGGCCGAGGCTTCTGAAGGCTTTATCTTGGCAGGGATTTTATTATACATCTTATTGAATCTTTTGGAGAAGTCAGAAACAGATTCTCCATCGATCTTCTTCAAAGACCCGAACTCTGTCATGTAATACATGAAATCCTTCCTATCTCCCCACTGCCTTAGGAAAGAACTATCTAGATCTTCAATCCCAACAATAGATCCTGGAGCCAATCCTCTAAACCACTTCCTCACCTCGCCATCCAGACTCTGGACGAAGACTCTCATCCAGACATCTTCATTTTCAATATTGAGGTTGTCTGCATAACTGTAGAAAGCAGCCAGGTTCTCTTCAGCAGTTATGTCTCCTTCCCCAATAAACTTGGGCATGTACTTCAAGTAATCTCCAACAGGGAGAGGGTTCATAGGATGGGGTAGGACTAAGGGAGCGTATCTGGCAGTGACTATGGCATCCATTCTATTTAGAGGGGGATTAGCACCAGCCATAGGGATATTAGGTAGAGGATAATTTGGAGGAGAAGGAGTTCGCAAAGGGGTTATTGAGAATGAGTCTCGAAGTGGAGTGGGAAATAAGAGGGGATTTAAGGAGAAGGCTATCAAGCTCAAGTCAACGGGTGCTCCTCTTTGCACAGGAGTGGTTAAGCTAGGCGTAGGGAAATCTTCTGCGGTCCTGGGTCTATGCCAGGGTATAGCTTCAGGGGAGAGGGGAGTGACAAGGTATTGACCCTCCGGTCCCCGACCAGGAGAGGAAAACTCGACAGGAACACTCCCAAAATTTAGGAAACGAGAAACTGCAGAAACGGGCCTATCAGGAAACTGAGGAAGAGAAAAAGGAGCTCCCACAGAAGGATGTGGTGGATTACCTGGTTTAGTAATGGACGCTTCTTCTTCAGAGGCCTTTCCCCTTCTGAGCACCGCCTCTGGATCTGTTTTAGGTGTATCTAAAGGCAACTGTGGATGAGACCGCGTATGCCTACCCCTGAAAGCCACAATTGATAGGGCAGGTCCGCCATAGTGGAGTCGTCACAATGGAGTCACCAGGTGCATATTAGCAATCTTGAAAGGCTCCGATAATCCAATGCACCTTCGGATCCAGAGGCTCAATGTCATTCTACCCAGGGAAAATCTTCAATTTCGTCCCCAGCAACGACGCCAGAAATGTTAGCGTCGGAAATCACTCCTGGATTGCTTGCAGGAGCAGAGCCCGACACCCATCAGTTTAATGTCACGATTTGTTTATAAAGGGATGATCGAATGGAGATAAAGGCTTGAGGAGATATCATTCTAACTCAGGGACTGAGTCTAGCATGTATGGGACGAAGGAGGTCTTGGTCTAACTTCAGCCAGTGGGTTGATTAAATGATGATCAGGTGGAAGACTTAGTAAGAAAGGTGAACAAACAACTTTGGGCAATAGGCTTTCAGCAGTTTGCAGAAGAAAGACTCTGAATGCAAGATTTGCTTGGTTCAACGTCTCAAGGAACTGAAAGGGGACTCAACTGGATCCTCCAATTCCAAGTCACTCAGCGCTGGGAAAATCACAAGAACTGATTAGAGACAGCGCAACTATTACAGTGATCTATTACAACATCATCCTATAATAGCTACAGCTCGACTGGATCCTCCAATTCCGAGCTGCTCTAACACAATGTAAACAAAGACATGAAAGAAACTGGCATTCATAAGGAAAGAAGTCTCAAAGGTTCATACATAACCAGAACAACAATGCTTCATTAAAACTTTACAACTGGGAGCTCTGCTCAACCATCAATGATTACAAAATGGCAAAAATGCCTACATATACGCTTCTCTTCCTTTCGCCCAGCAGAGGTGTCTCAGAACTTTCAATGGGTGACGTCTCCTCAATCAAATCTATCCTTTGTTCCCCTGTAATACGCCTCTTTAATTCAGCATGGTTGGTAGTTGAGCCCTTTGAATGTTGAATTGGCGTGTGCAGGTTCCTCTGGCAGCTTGAAGACTTGGCATGGCTTCCCCGAGGAGAAATGGTACAGGGGACCCTCCTGGGAAGAATTTCGGCTGGGACCTCCATACTCTGCAATAAATAAGCGAGGTGAGGTTTGAGCCACCCTCTCTTTTCTTCATTAATCTCCAGCAGGTACTGAGATTTAGCCCACTTCGAATTGGCATCTGGTACATCACTGTGTCTTCCCTCTGCGATTTAGTCCGATGTTTCGGGGCCCGAGTGGCCAAATGACAAACATAAACACCCCTTCCCCATTCCTCCTTCTTGATGACCAGGCGCCAAAACCATAGGCCCGATTCTGGGCGCCATCGGAAATTCAGGGTTCGGGATTTCCCCGTCGAGAAATCGGCACTTGTGCTGTTATGATCCACTGTCCTCACGGATCCCTGACTCCCGATATGTCGATGCCACTTGGCGTTGTCTCCCTACAAGGATTGACCTTCCGACACCTGTCCCCTACTACGGTCCTTAACTCCGTCGGGAAATCGCGTATCGGGATATCGCGATTCCCGTTGTCATGTGCACGGGACTTTCAGTTCCCTGATCCCCGACTCTGTGGGATCTCTCGCCACGTGTCCCTGCTGACAGATGGTTCTTATCCAGTCGGGAAATCGTGGATCGCGATTACTACATGTAAGAGTTTCTTGCCTCCGGAAACTCCGATTCTCCGATGAACTGAACCCCGACTCTCCTCTTGACGTCTGACGCGTGTCCTGCCAAGATCAATGGCTAGGATCTCCATCGGTATTTCAAGACTCGAAAGATCTCAGTCCTCTTACCCTTTGAAACCCCAATGACTCTAATATTCGGATGACTCCCCCGGGACTCCTCCTCTGTACACTAGGGCTTAACTCCGGTGCAACTTCTCGAGATCTAATGGCTGGCGGGATGTCGTCGATCTCCTCTGTAAGACTCTGACCGTCGATTTCTCCCTCCTGTTGTGCCTTTGTGCCCTGATACCACAATTGTTACTAACACATTGCATACATCAAGCTGCCAACTGCTGATGAATATGGGACCCTGGACATGTATTCTATCTCCTCCTGTGTCTTGGGACACATTT